>JADDOH010023400.1:0-14583 GCA_016648135.1 Agrypnia vestita
TTTGGTATCAAGGAAAGTAGGATATTGAAAATCCTGGAAACACACGACTTAGGACCTTTAGCTGCTGGGAGGGGTATTAGAGGTAACGCGGAGGCAGAATTGAGGCAGTCGGTGTGGACATCTACGGGGGTGCGAAATCCGCGTCGGTTGTTTTTTTGAGTGATAATTACCGTGAGTGATAGTTACCGTCGACTTAGAGTGTCACAGTGTTTGAAAATTATAGTTTAGCTTCAAGTGAAAGTGGTGCACGGGTAATTATACTCTTCGGCATTGTTGATTGCTCACGATAAAATAAAAGGGGGGTACGGGTTTGATTTTCTTTTATAAAGGGTAATTAATTTGGCATATTAGAACTTCGGAAATTACTGCGCTTTATTAAGTTGATTAGTCCGGCATATATAGAACTGATATTTGCAGATCTCCGGAAACTAGCTGTACGTTATAAAGATACCTATTTTATGCTAAATACGCGGGAAATTGTTAATAAGTCTTATAAAAATACCTATCTTATGCTAAATAGGCGAGGTCCTGTTAAAAGGGTTTTAACTCAGAGTACGGGTTTGATTTTATTTTATAAAGGTTATTAATTTGGCATATCAGAACTTCGGAAATCACTACGTTCTATAAAGTTAATTATTTTTACCGTCTTACTAGGTTCACAGAATAATACTCGCAGAATTTCAGGAACCGCTAGGGTTCAAATTTAGTTAATTTTCGTTTTACTAAGTATACAGGAATAGTATTGGCGGATCTCTGGAAACTAGCTGTGCGTTATAAAGATACCTATTTTATGCTAAACACGCGGGAAGTTGTTAAAAGATAAAGGAGTTGTTACTAACAGATTCGATATTAAATAAGTCTTATAAAAATATCTATCTTTTGCTAAATACGCGAGGTCTCATTTTAATTTTTACATTTGTAAGGCATATAATATTTCGTTATATGAAATGTTTCGATTAGACCGGATTTATTTTAGTTATTGAAAGAATATTTAGTTATTTTAATAATCTTTTGTTTATGTTTAATATTAAGAGTCCGTTAAAATTATAGCGAATAAATTCCCGGATTAAAAATACGTCATGATTTAGCCTATAATAATCTAGATTTTCATTTCGTTTAAAATTATGGAGATCGGGGTTTATTTACAATTTCACAGATGTATAAATTCCATTATTCTAGAAAATTATATAAAATAATCTCGAGAGAATCGGGGCTTATTTACGATTTTACAGATATAAATTCCATTATTCTAAAAAATTATATAAAATAATCTCGTGAGGAACGGGGTTTATTTACGGTTTTACAGATGTACAAGTCTCACCATTTTATAAAGTATATAAAATTGCTTTCGTTCGGCCCGGGTTATCTTATATTATATAGAAAACATAGATCTCGCGCTATCAAAACATATAAAAACGTTTCATGAGGCCGGGATTGTTTTGCGCGTTGGGGAAAGTATATAAGATAAAAATAAGTTTAATTTGGTTCGGGTTATTTTATATTTTATGAAAGATATTTGCCTCGCGGACTTAAACTATGAAAAAAAATGTTTCAATTAGTTCTGGTTATACTTTAGGAGTGATGTAAACTTCGCGGTTGTGATCCTATATAAAAATCGCTTTAGTATAGTTCGGGTTACTTTGTATTGTACGAAAACGTAAATCTCGCGTATAAAAACGCGTGTAAAAAAAAAACGTATATCATGTATTCAAACATATAAAAACTTCTAGTACATTGTTTCGATAGACCGGGGTTGTATTATACTTATAAAGATGTTGTAGGGCCTCGTTATATTGAAAATATATAAAAACCGCCTGGGGCCGGGTCTTCTTATTTATAAACTATATAAGATTTCGTTACATTTAGTTATATAAAATGCTTTCGTTCGAGAATTCGCGTTTCATTTTAAGCATATATAAATATAGGGTCCCGTTTTTAAACAATGTTAGTGTTTCGTTTAGAATTCGCGCCTTCATTTAATAAATATGAAACATATAGATTTCGATTAGAACTATTTTAAAATGTTTCGTTTAGAAATTCGCGTCTTGTATTATAAATGTGAAACTTATAAAATTCGTTTTGAGCTAAAACGTATGAACATAGAAACACTACGGTTTTGATCGCTATTTTGTTTACTATGCCCAGAGCATTCTTGCGGTGTATTAGACTTGAAGGTAAAATTTAAACTCTTACTCTGTTTAAAATATACGTATTGTCTCCGCCTAGATTGGCTTCACGATATACTTTATGAAATTTGTAAGGTCCGCTGTCCTAAAATTATATAAAATTACCTTCGTTTAGATCGGGTTATATCATATTCCTCGCGGGACGCGTAAACCTCGTTGTCCTGAAACTAAATAAGGATGTTTCACCTAGATCGGGTTCATTTTACATTTTATGAAGAATATAAATCCCGCGTCTTTCACTACATAAAAAGGTTTCGGTAAGATTGGGGTTGTTTATACTTGTAAAATTACAGAATCCCGTTATTTTTTAACTATATTAAAATAATCCGGGGAGTATTTGCCGGAGAGTAGATATCAAATATTCGAGATGATAATAAATTTATATTAAGAATAATATTAAGAATAAAACTAAATCGGCGGACCCTAAAAGTAATATGTATTGACCTCGAGGAATATAAATTTAAAGAAAAGAAAACAATGTCTAGTTTCGGTTTGATTAAAGTATATAGGTACACCGTGTAGTTGCGGAGGCTGGATACTAAGCTCCAGCTACGGAAACTTATAAACGCGTAATGGCAGGATCAAAGGTTAGGTCGCGAACTATAGTTAATTAGGGGCATGTGAATCGTATGCGCGTGCAAGGCAAGTGTCCGCAATCCTTAGGTATAAAGTGAGGTACATGAAGTGAAACTACGATGCCCTGGAATGGATAAATCGGCGAGCAGATGGGTAAGTCATGTCATCCTCTTTCCGTTTTGAGATTATAACGATATATAAAGGTGGCGCACGATTAAGAAGAATGGTCTCGGGTTCGACACCCCAGACAGAGGCGGAAGAAGCGCCGACAGTGAAAGCTAACCCCTGTACCGTAAACTTTAAATATATTTTATCCACAGGTGTTTGCATGTCGAATCCGTACTGACCATAATAGGGGCGAATTAATTTGCCAAATTAACCCTTCTCTGCATGTGTGTGAACTTCCAGGGATCGGGCGGCTCATGTGCTCGACGCCGAACTTATTTATTTACTTCTATTTATTTATTTAATTGATTGAACGCCGCGTTCCGATTACACACTACTCGTTATGTTACGTCGTCGCCACTGATCGCCGCGTTCCAGTTATATATCGTCAGGGGGCGTTACGATAGTATCATCATCATCATCACCACTAGCGGTGGTTCAGCTATATATCGTCAGGAGGCATTTCGATAGTATCATCAACATCATCATCATTAGCTGTGTCCCAGTTATATATCGTCAGGAGACGTTTCAATAGTATCATCATCATCATCATCATTAGCGGTGTCCCAGTCATGTATAATCAGGAGGCGTTAAGATAGTATCATCATCATCATCATCAATAGCGGTGGTTCAGCTATATATCGTCAGGAGGCATTTCGATAGTATCATCATCATCATTAGCGGTGTTTCAACTATATATCGTCAGGAGACGTTTCGATAGCATCATCATCATCATCACTAGCAGTGTCCCAGTCACATATAGTCAGGAGGCGTTTCGATAGTATCATCATCATCATCGTCATTAGCGGTGTTTCAGCTTTATATCGCCAGGAAACGTTTCAATAGCATCATCATCATCATCATCATTAGCAGTGTCCCAGTTATATATAGTCAGGAAGCGTTTCGATAGTATCGTCATCATCATCATCATTAGCGGTGTTTCAGCTATATATCGCCAGGAAACGTTTCGATAGCATCATCATCATCATCATCATTAGCAGTGTCCCAGCTATATATCGTCAGGAGGCGTTTCGGTAGTATCATCATCATCATTAGCGGTGTTTCGGCTATATATCGCCAGGAAATGTTTCGATAGCATCATCATCATCATCATCATTAGCAGTGTCCCAGCTATATATATAGTCAGAAGGCGTTTCGGTAGTATCATCATCATCATTAGCGGTGTTTCAGCTATAGATCGTCAGGAGACGTTTCGATAGCATCATCATCACCATCATTAGCAGTGTCCCAGTTATATATATAGTCAGGAGGCGTTTCGATAGTATCATCTTCATCATTAGCGGTGTTTTAGCCATATATTGTCAGGAGACGTTACGATAGTGTCATCATCATCATCATCACTAGCGGTGGTCCGGCTATATATCGTCAGGAGACGTTTCAATAGTATCATCATCATCATCATCATTAGCGGTGTCCCAGTCATATATAGTCAGGAGGCGTTTCGATAGTATCATCATCATCAATAGCGGTGTTCCAGCTATATATCGTCAGGAGACGTTACGATAGTATCATCATCATCATCATCATCACTAGCGGTGGATCAGCTATATATCGTCAGGAGACGTTTCGATAGTGACAACATCATCTCCATCAGCGATGACAGGGTTCCAGTTATTCATCAGTCGGAGAAAATTAGGCAGATCCCAACATCACCGATGGCAGGATCCTAGCTGTACACTATTTGGAGAAAATACACCGACATCCCTGGCCAGGGGCTAGGCATATCCCTACTGTCCAGATCCACCTTTCCATCTACTAATACGAGGGGTCATGGCCTCGTGAAACCACATGGCAACCAACCATTACAAGTATTTATTTATGTATTGTATATGTAAGTATATGTATGTATATTATATTTTATTAGTATGTATCTATTCGTACGTAGTGTATGAGGGGGCTCTTCACGGGTGGCACAACACCCGTGCGGATGTCTTCCCTCGTCTGGAATGGATTGAACGTATTGATGCATACCAGATTATAATAAGTACTACCTGGGAGGGTGGTTGCAGTCACTGTAGTGTCGCGAATGGCCAATGGGCTGCAGTTGCTCACAGGCGAGGGTTGGGGAGCCTAGGAAACTCCCCCTCCCCACTCGCATATTTTTGACTTGACAGGTGGCCCGGGACCATCTTTACAGTAGCTTCAGTATATATACCGTAGTTTAACTTAGTTTAACCTGGAGGAGTTGGAATTCGGGGGGCAAACTGGCTCTGAGCCCGGACGCCAGACACTGACGCGAGGGATGGTGCGGTACTTTGCACAGAAGAGGCCCAACATGAAAAGGCGCATCCAGGCTCAGGTCAACGTATCCGGAACTCGTGTCGGGAGAAGGGGGATGGGAGGGGGATGAGCCTTTAGGTATGGAGGGGCCGAATTTAAAGCAAACACATTTTCCGCGTACACATACATTTGCACATACCTTCCACAACCCCCCTTTATCCACTAGAACCCAACGTACCACTAGAATGAGACATAGGGCCAGATACAGGTGACGGAACTTAGGCCGGCTAGTAAATAAACGTAACAATGTAATTGATTTAAAAATAATGCAGAGTAAATATAAGAGATCGTAAGGAATAAGCACAGCGAGATAACGGCGGAAGATAAAATTATTAATCAGCGAGGGCGTCGAAGACGGAATCATCCATAGGAGCGGCTACGAAGGACTCGAGGGCTTTCAGGGGATCCATGTACTCTATATGTGCATGCGCATGTGATAACGGCACGTTACTAACCTTTCCAGTGGATGGCGGTCGATCCCATACAGGTAGGACAATGGGGGATCGAGCGGAGAGGGCGTGGGAGCAGAGGGATCGCGCACTCTGGAAGCGCAGCTACACCAGATGCAGTGGTTTCAGTCCGTAGGAATGATAGGTAAATAATATAGGGCCACGGAACATAGTATGTTTAGCAATTGCACCGTAGGGCTTAATTGACGTGCTAGGTAGTTTTGTTTGCGTTTTCCATGAACATTCACGAACTTCATACCCCAGTATTTAATTTAAGTAAAGCTTGCGTTAGGGTTACCACTAAACCAATTCATCCCCTATAGTTCGAAACAAAAAATTACACAACGTGAACTGGGGAGGTCTTGAATAAAGCGAGGGTGTTTGGAAATACTACGTTAAAAACCTTAGAGCCTTCATCCGACGTAGATAGATAGCTTGTTTGCCTCTAACAAGGCGTAAATTCAGTTAGGAGTAGGATCGAGCTGAAAGGCGAAGAAGAGGATCCATCACAAATGGTGCCGTGACCAGGAGCCTGGGCATACAGTATGAAGGGACAGGAACGTTGATGGAAAATAGGTGCAATTTACATGTTAGATTAGGTATAAAAGGAAAAAGATTATTACAATTTCAAAAAAAAAGAGGCTAGAGGTAACGGACATTTTAGCATTTAAATAATTACAGTTAGTACTATTAGATTAGAAACAGCTAGAAAGTTAGGAAAAAATAATAGTGTATCCGAAGTATCTTGCGCGTCGTACGATTCACAACGACGAATGCTCCACGTCTTGCCCACGACGGTGAACGCTATGATTAATGAACGATTCGCCGCGGCAAACAGTTTGCATTACGAATTTTTAGGACTGCGGACGCCTCGTATTGCGTGTGACTCACTACAACGAACTTGTCGGTCAGGGATCATCGGACACTATGCGTTTCGGTTAGCGAACAACTCGCCACAACGAACGATTCATACAGCGAACTGTTAGGGTCACGAACATCTCGTATTACGTATGTTTCATTTCAACGAATTTCTCGCGCAACGATCGTCGAACAGTACGCGTTTCGGTTAACGAACAGCTCGCCACAACGAACTTTTCAAATGCGGACGTCTCGTATTACGTACATGTTGCTACGACGCAATTTCGTATAACGTTTTGTGGTCATTTCACGATTCAGCCAGCGAACAATCCGTTACGACAAATTATTCTGAACTATGGGTATTCGGTATAACGAACAATCGGTCATCGTGAACACGCCGGGAAATGACCGTAAGTTAATAAAATTACGATTATTGTTTCGAATAACGAGCTATCACTTAGAATACGATTCTGGGCGGTTAATAACGATCCATTAGGGATGGCGTATCATGAGGGGGGGGGGGCGTATGATGTTATCAGTTAGTATCGACTAAATGTTGAATATTGGTTAGGGGGGAGTCTTTTGCCTAGGGGGGTAGGTTAAATTGTGGAAAGGGGTGACGGAATAACTAGAGAATATAAATTAATTAAAGAAAACACGAATAATGGACAACAGACGAGAGGAAGGGACAAAGAGGGGGAGAAAAGGAGGACGGAGGTGGAGGGCACAGCCGGCCCACCGAAAGGAGCGAGGGAGACAGGGGATGCGGAGCCCGATCTGCGAGCCGTTTTTGGGGGGTTGCACGCCTCAGGGCAGTCTAGGGGCGGTGGTCGGCAGCGATGTCGACCTAGTGTACGCCCTGACGATTGTCAACTTCCTCATTCTGGAGCGGTTGCGCGGATGTTAGACTAGACTTAAGCTAGACATAAGAGCGAGGTTGCACACAGCCTTTGAGCCCTTTGTGAGGGAGGTCCTTTCACACTATGGTAGTGGGCCACCTAAGCATGCGGGCGGGGGCGTGCTCTTTAGGTTAAGATAAATGTATTTCCATTTTGCACCGAGCACCACAGTGGTAATTAATGTAACACCACAGGTGTAATTAGAGGCACGCGGAAACATGAAAACGAAGGTGTGGTTGAAGGGCTGTGTACGACGCCGGGCGACGAGCTAAAGGAGTTAGGGGGGTGGCTAGGCGATTAGGGGGGAGAAGAGACTAATGAACCTAGAGGGGGGGGTGAGACGCAGATAATATCGGGAAAATGGATAGACTAAAAGCAGTTACCCTAGGCCTATGTGTTGTTCCGCGCCAGGTGACTGATTCCTAGACGTAATAAGACTCCTGACACGGAACAGTAGGGGGGCATGTGATGAATCACCTGTTTCTATAGATTTTTTTTTTTATTTTTTTATTTTTAATTCTAAGATGATTTAAATGCTACGCGGGAAAAATTGAGCTAAACCCACCTGGCGGAGTATTGGAGCTACAAAAAATTTGGGAATGATGAAACGCTAGTATTGGGAGGGAGTTAGTAGCGATTGATCGGATATAGGCTACGGGCAGTCACTATTTAATTCTTATAAATCATATTAATCTTGTGGTGGAGGCTAGAATTATAGGTAAAGCCGTGTTTGGTACAAATGGTTGACGATCGATGCGGTCCGAGCGGTCCACATGTGATCCCCATAAAAATATACTGAACACGGTTTTCAGAGATTTGGGTCGCGGTTATTGCGTTTTGAGCCATTAAAAAACCGATTAACGTCTACTCTAAGGTGACGATGATATTGACAGTTCCACGAGGTTTCTGAATTATGGGCTTTTTTACTGGGTTTTTGAAACCGTTTAAGAGCCGTAAATCGTGATCTCGAGTGTATTCCCGTGCAACAGAGATGCGAAATATAAGCAAAAGTAAGGAAGGCAGGTCCTAATCAGTGAGATGGCGAGAGATGATAAATAGATAATTTAAATAAGAGATAAATAATTTAAAGAAATTGGCCGCGAACCTGAGATGTCGAATTTACCAATAAACCCCTGAACGCGGTTGCCGAGAACGTACTTGTTCTCTCATATTGCTTCTACACGATCTAACTGACCAACCAACGCTCAGGGTTATCTTACCAGGATTCTAAGCTTCAGTGGTTGTGGTCCATTCCCTTTACTTTCTTTCAGATTGGTTGGGGAATAGTATGGAGAAAGTAAAATAAAAAAACAGGGCCTGTATGGTTTTACATGAGGTTTATTACAATGAGATGGTATCCAGTCAATTCAGTACACAGAGAATAGTTCATAAGGCACAAATTCTACAGTATGTTATACAATTTATAAACGTGGTTTCATACGGGACAATGAAATACAATAGTAAAAAGGTTTAAGAAAAACACAGCGCCGAATTATCAAGTATGACCCTGGTGGCTACTAAAGTCAAAATGGATGCTCCTTTATAACGAAATTTAATCACAGTCGGGTCCACTACAGAATATTAATTTACATATAGTTAAGCTTCCAGGGTCGGCCCAGTAGAGGCTCATGGGATGTATGGATAAATATGAACAGGGATTGGAACAGACTTTATGTTTCCTATTTTTAAAGTTACATCACTTGAGTTCGATTAATGTCACTTGGTTATCCTTTTGATAACTTTTTGTAAATAGTTTGCGAATGTTAGAGATTAGCCATAATTGGCTCCTGTAAATTATGTATAGATATAAACAAACACTCGAAACCTGTAATTTTTTCTTCGGAGTATGGAGTGGATCGACCACCTTTAGTAAGGGTGGCAGCCCTGACCAGCTGTAGGAGGCGGCGGACGGTTGTCTTCCGTCAGCTGATCGGTCGGAATGCCCGAGCGGAGGGGCCGAAGCGATTTTAATGAAGAAGACGCCAATGACGGCTGAATCTTATGAAGTCCAAGAGCACGGTATTTTTATTAAAAGTTAAAAGAACAGGCGTTGTTTAATAGGGCACGAAAACGATTGTTTTTATTATACCCCTTGTTGGCGGGGAATGTTCATGACGCCAATAGTAATGTATTATATTTTTAGAAAAAGGCGCTCGAGGCGCTTGCGATGAACTTTTTTAACTTTGGTCTACGATTATTATTATGTATTTATTGCGAGACCGACATTGTCTCACACGACGAACTCGTTACTATATGCGTTTAAAACTAGTTGAACACACTGTTTAACTTTATAACACGGCGGGAAGTATATTATTTGCGTTTAAATCATTTGAACACACTGTTTAGCTTTGTAACACGGCGAGAGGTATGTTATTGGCTCACATTTGAAAATTAACAACAAACAATTCCGACACCGTAACTTTTATGCAAATGGCGGCCGTAATTTGCTTAGGGCGGGCGGCGCAGCTGACGCACCTCAGAGCTCGGTTCCCGGATGATGACTGGAGAAGACTGGCCTGCCGGACGCGCGGCTATCCTATATTAGGGCGGAAGGCTAGCGGAAGAGGGTGCGGAGGGGGTCTCGCGCGCCGGTACAGCCGCTCCAAGAGTATGGCAGCGCGGTCTGCCGCGGCACGCCTTCCGTCTCCTGCTCGGAGGCCCCGCGAGGGCGGTTGACAGGGATAATATCATTGTGTGTGTGACTCGTAAGCCTGTGTGTATAACCTTCGCGCCCTGGCTCCGGCCGCCTCGCTCGGCGTGTGCGATTTCGGGTATTTTCATGGTTACGACGGAATATGTAATATTTACTTATTTATATTTATTTGTTACGACAGAATAGTAATACTTCCTTTCTGTCTAAAAGGAAGCATTACACATTCCCTTATCAGGTAGTATAAAAAAAACAAACAAAAAAAAGGATTCATTGGTAAATTAATAATTATATAGGGAATCCAGGCCTTACGGTGTACCACTAAGGATCTTGTTTGTAAACCCTTCGTTCAACATTGAGTGAGGATACTCCATGACAGAGTACGGATTGTCAGTGTTTACAAAAAAAAATCATGGAAATTATCGTAATATGCGAGTGGTTGGCTCTATACGCCAGATTTGTCAATGTTACAAGGTTCTAGTAGGCGGAATTGTTCGCCGGGTTAAATAAAAAATAATATTTTTTATGAAAAATGGCTTTTTTGCCAGTGGTCGGCCATCTATGCGTCAGTTGTCGGCCACCTGTGCTTCAGTAGTCGGGACACTGGCGAAGTCGCCCTAGGAACCAGTCCCTTTTTATAATACCAACTTCAATTAATTATCAGGTGTGAAGACCACCTATCGTGTTCAATAGCGCCGGTACAAACCGGCCCCGACACCCTTCGCGTCAGAGACTACGTGATCCTTACAAAAAAATTTTGTCATCACAGGTTCAGGTGAATAGTGACAGTCCCGTTACCATGGTAACAGGCGTACCGAAATAAGCGATAAAAAAAATTTTTTTATATAAAGAAAAATAGCTTTTGTAACATGTGAATTTTCAAAACGAATTTTAGAAATGAACAACGGGACAGCCCCGTTACCATGGTGTGATGGTAGCAGGCGTACCGAAATAAGCGATAAAAAAAATTTACATATAAAAAAATAGTTTTTGTAACATGTGAATTTTCAAAACGAATTTTGGAAATGAACAACGGGACAGCCCCGTTACCATGGTGTGATGGTAACAGGCGTACCGAAATAAGCGATAATTTTTTTTTTACATATATAAAAAAATAGTTTTTGTAACATGTGAATTTTCAAAACGAATTTTGGAAATGAACAATGGGACAGCCCCGTTACCATGGTGTGATGGTAACATGCGTACCGAAATAGGCGATAAAAAAAAATTTTACATATAAAAAAATAGTTTTTTGTAACATGTGAATTTTCAAAACGAATTTTGGAAATGAACAACGGGACAGCCCCGTTACCATGGTGTGATGGTAACAGGCGTACCGAAATAAGCGATAAAAAAAAAATTTATACATATAAAAAAAACATTATAGCTTTTTTTGGGAATAAGCGATACACAATTTGTTCATGAAGATAACTACCGTGACTTAAAAAATAGCGAAATACAAAAAAAAAACTTAACACATAAAAACTAACGACCTAGCGGGTGGACGTGTCTATTTATATACATAGTGGCGGCCCTGGGATTTTTTGCTTAGTGCAAGGTCTAAATCTTAATTTAAATTATCAACTATAGTGGGTATCCGAGTAGAGATGAACTCTACAAAAGACAATACCGTATGTACTTCGGATCGCGGTACACCCTGTGTAAGTAAAGCCTGCCTTGTTTTCGACAGTTGGATGATTGCTTAAGGCTGGGGTCCTCGTTCTGCATTTGTCACGTCCGGTAGTTCCCAGGGCACCGTTAATGGTAGGGCGTCAATTCGTATTGAACTCGTTGTTCACTTTCGCGCGGTCTCTGCTCGACCACATGGTGGATCAGGGCTACCACAAATAGGGTGATCCCTTTTTAAAAGGTAGTGAGTGGTAGCGTTCAAGAATATCGCTTGGTCAGTTGCCTTCAAGTCGCGGGGGGGGTTTTGACTCATACTCACGCATTTATTCATTCAACTTGCACGGCCATGTCATTCAAACAAACTCAGATATACTATCCTAATTCATCGCATTCGCCGTAATCATGCAGGGGGGGCTAAGTGTGGCGTTTATTTTCTTTATTATTTTTTTTTTGTGATGAACATACCTTTGGGTAGATAGCTATGGCAAGTTGAAAACGACTAGAGACAAGCGAACACTCTTGGTAATGACCGATGCTCTGTTGCTAATAAAAATTTTCTTGGTTATATGGGGTTTGGTAAACCGATCTTGGCTCAGCAAGCTTGTGAGCCCTTATGTCCTCGGAAGAAAAGACAAGAAAAGTATTTCCGAAAGAAATGTTCGCGGAGACAAACACCTGAGTGGCATAAAAGGTGGTGGTCGTTTCTATGAAAATTCGAAATATCGTTCCGTGAGGAAGGGCGAGCGAGGTGGTACGTTGTTTATTGCATGGTAGCGGTCTGCCGTAAAAGAAAAATTAGATAAGGAGAGACATAGCCGGCGGCCATATGGTTATGGAACGCATACTTAATTTTCATACTTCCTGCCAGGGCAAGTATTGGTGTCAAACGTGGGTTAACCAAGGGAAAGAAGAAAAAAAAAAAATTCTAAAAAGAAGGCATCTCCCGGCAATGGTGCCTGTTCCTGGATCATTATGATTTGATATATAAGCAGACTTAAACTGGACAAGACTGGAGTGTCATGACAAATAACATAGGTCCAGGCAGACCGCGCACCATCATCTGATCAATAAGGGTGAACTGGAGCACAAAGGGCCCTTATCGACCAAATCCTGCTTTCGGTTATTTAACGTCTGCCGAACAGGTCTGGAGTAAAAGAAAAGACGAGGTTACATGATGTTAAATGATCGCTCTTTGGAGATGCGCCAAAAGGAAACGCGATCAAGTTCCGTTTTCCGGTTCTTTTATGTCTGCCGGACGGAATCAACGTAAAGGAAAAGACGAAGCTATTATCTAGAATTTGACTAAATCTCTCGAGTGAAATTTGCCGGAAAATTTACCATTACAATCCGTCAGCTCATATATGCATGGAGACAGTTTTTTTGTCACTTCACACTTAACAAATTTCGGGGCTAGCTTGGTCGTGAAATATTTCCCAGCATTGGATTGCATGAAAGATCTTCTCCACAGCGTCTGTCCCACCACAAAGGTTTGGTGTTTCCTTCGCAGATTATATCGCGCAGCATTCCGTTGAAAAGCTTTCAGTAGAGCCAAGGAGACCTGGTCATATATTTTTTCCATACCGCTTAGATGTTCCAGCCGTTGCCTTAGGGCTTCCTCGTCGGATTCTACTCCTCTGTTGGACATCGGCTGGTGGAAACTCCCGTGGGGAATGGATTCGAACCCGTGCATGAGAGAAAATGGGGAATGTCCGGTAGCAATACTCATGCAGTTGTTTAAGCTCAAACAGATCTCTGGTAGCTTAGCGCACCAGTCCCTTTGGTTGCTTTGTACAAGGATCGACAGCGCAGTTAATATATTGGCATTCTGCCTTTCACTAGGATTATTTTGCGGGAAATAGTAAGCATTGGTGAACAGATCGGATATCCCCATAGAGGTCGCGAAGTTCTTAAATTCTCGTGAAATAAATTGCTTTCCGTGTCTGTGGTACCGAGTAAGGGAGGAACACTTGTTTCCTCAGAACGTCGATTACTGTTTTTGATGTAGCGTGTCGTAGGGGAATCGCCCATACGAATTTTGTAAAATTATCTACTACGGTCAAGATGTGCATATTTCCTCGCTTGGAAAGTGGCAGGGGGCCGACAAGATCGCAGGACAGCGATTTCATAGGTCGGATCAGTCTCTTGGGGGTCTCCATGAGCCCCTGAGGCCCCCGGTTGCTCCTCTTATATGCCTTGCATGTCTCACAACCGTCCACGAATCCCTTTACGGAGGCATACATTCCCTTCCAGTAAAATGTGCGGGAGAGGTATTCGTACGTCTTTAACACTCCCGGGTGACAATTATGGTAGTGACACTCACGTATCAGTTCTGTATTTTTGTCTGAAGGTACGACTATCTTCCACGGGGACCTACCGGGCCCGTTTCTCCCGTCGGTCGACGCCTTGCTATATCGATAAAGATGGTGTTCGCCCAGCATGAAGTTTGGGACGGAATCGGGCCGTTCGTCGCATTGTCGGCGCAGCCGTAGGTAGGCTGCGTCGGTAGTATCATCGTAGGAGGAGGCTAGCTCCAGGCTGCCTATTTCGATACGGCTGAGTCCGTCAGCTAGGTGGTTTTCGCACCCTTTTTTGTATTTAAAGGTGAAGTCATATTGGCTTAGGCGACAGGCCCAGCGGCTCAGGCGTCCGCCTGGAGACGATAATGTTGATAGGTATTTGAGACATCCGTGATCGCTAATCAGTGTAAAGTGTGTCCCCTCCACATAACTGCGGAAGTGATGGACCGAGTCCACGAGTGCCAACAGCTCTCTTTCGGTGACGCTGTACGATCTTTCAGGCTGGGTGAGCTTTCGAGAATAGTATGCTATAATATGTTCCGATTTGTCAGGCATTTTTTGTGAGAGGAAGTT
>JADDOH010023401.1:0-12085 GCA_016648135.1 Agrypnia vestita
TTGAAGTCATTTAAAATATTTAATTCACTTTCTATATCATCCAGTTGTTGTACAAATTAACTTTTTCATGCTGCCTTACGAGTTGCATTTAGATAATGTCTCCAGTTTTAGTATATGATGCACGTTCCGCGCCCCCTCTATCGCGTTTTTAATTTTTTATCTCATCGTACTTATTCTCTGCAACGCCCAATTGATAAAATATTTATTTTATTTTCAGACCACCATCAGCCCCGAGAATTAACGACACTTCTATGCGCCATTAGTAGAACCCAACAAGCCTGCTTTCAGCTGTAAGTTAATCCCTTTTTAATTTTTAAGAATAACCAGAGGGGACGAAATTTTCTTGAATAATCTTATTTAACTAGAAATTTTCAGATATAACACTACATATTAAATTGAACGTCATTTTTCTATTTTTTCTTGCGTTCATTTTGTATTTGATGGATGACATGATTTTATGCACTTTCTATACCGTCCAAATGTTGTACAAATTTAGTATTTTACGCTGCCTTAAAATTAACCAGCCTTCAATTTTTGCAACTCCCATCACAGAATATTTCTTTATGTTTTCAGGCAACGACACCTCACACCCAAGAATATTAACGCCACTCCTCTACACCACTAGTAGCACCCAGCTTGCCTGCCTTGTGTTAGTTAATCACTTTTAAATTTTCCAGAAAAACAAGAGATCTTAAAGTTTCCCGGGAACTTCTTATTCAACTCGTTATATCTGATCCTCTACACCATAATACAGTAGAATTCATTTTTGAGCAATATTTATTTCACTTTTTGTATCATCCAGTTGTTGCACAAATTTACATTTTCATGCAGCTTTACTAGTTACTTGCATTTAGATTATGTTTCTAGTTTTAATATTTGATGCACGTTCTACGCTTCCTCAATCAGATTTTGAGAGTTTTTATTTATATATCACATTTTGCTTACTCTCTGCAACGTCCAGTTGATAAGATATTTATTTG
Source organism: Agrypnia vestita (assembly GCA_016648135.1). Lineage (NCBI taxonomy): Eukaryota > Metazoa > Arthropoda > Insecta > Trichoptera > Phryganeidae > Agrypnia > Agrypnia vestita. The sequence goes on from JADDOH010023401.1 coordinate 981, forward strand.
TCATTTCAGATCACCTCACAGCGCAACCCCGAGTAAAAGCGCCACTCCTCTGCACCACTAATAGTAACCAACAAGCCTTCTGCTGTAAGTGAATCCCTTTTCAATTTTTCAGAATAACTAATGGGGTCAGAAGCTTATTATTAAACACAAAATTGTCCAATATTACATTACACGTCATATTGAACGTCATTTTTCCATTATTGCTATCTTAAATGGGCGACTTGATTAAATGCACTGTCTATAGTCTATACCGTCCAACTGTTGTGGAAATTTAGTTCATGCTACCTAGAAAGTAACCAGCCATGAGTTTCTGCAACTCCCTTCATATAATATTTCTTAATTTTTTCAGGAAACGAAACCGCACAGTCAAAAATATTATCGCCACTCCTCTGCACCACTAGTAACACCCAGCTAGCCTGCTTTCTTTTGTAAGTTAATCACTTTTAAATTTTTCAGAATAATAAGAGAGATCTAAAAGTTTCCTGGAATGGAATTATATGCTGTTCATTTACTCCGTTATACAGTTGAAGTTATTTAAAGACAATATTTTATTCAATTTCTATATCATCCAGTTGTTGCACAAATTTACTTTTTCATGCTGCCTTACTAGTTACTTGCATATAGATGATGTCTCCAATTTTAGTATTTGATGCTCGTTCAGCGCTTCTTCTATAACTTTTTTAAGCGTTTTTAATTGAGATCTCATTGTACTTATTCTCTGCAACTCGAGCATTAGCGCCACTCCATTGAACCACTAACAGAACCCAACTAGCCTCCGTTCAGCTGTAATTTAATCACCCTTTAATTTTTAGGATTACCAGAGGGAACGAAACATTCTTGAAAAATCTTATTTTACTCGAAATTTATTTATTTATTTATTCATACGCCAATCGGCTATATACATTGATTTTACAAAAATAATAGACTTAAATGAATGGATTAGAAAAATTGCATATATATAAAAAAAAAACAATACTAGCATAGTAACAACATGGTATAATCATATAGGGTTGAGGGTAATTTTAATACTGTGATAACAATCTTTTTGCCGCTGATGAGAATGAGACTTATGATTCATCGAAGAAGTTGATATCAACACATTCATCAGATTGACAATCCTATTTCTTGGGCCATTGTACACGTAACTTTTTGTGGATTTAGTGGTTTCTAACAATCTACGCACTCTTAGATCCGGCCTAGCAGTGATAATGCCAAATTGTTCCAGGATCTCGGGCGATTCTATCTGTCCGTTGACAGATTTGTAGAAGAAGGTCAGATCAGACAATTGTCTTCGAGTGATTAGTTAGCTGATTCTAAATCTGTTATATACGGTCTCAATATCTCCTGGTGATCGTGTACGATAGGCGATGCATTTACATAGTTTGCGTTGTATTCTTTCGAGCTGATTGATTAGTTTAGTGGTATACGGCGACCAAATGACAGAACAGTATTCTAAAATCGGTCTCACAAGACTGTCGAATAGTCGTACCAGCGTGTAGACATTGCTGAAGTCCTTCCCAGCTTTAATGATGTAACCAAGAGTCTTGAAAGCTTGTGACGCAACTTTCTCCACGTGGCTTGAGAAATTCAGTTTATGGTCCACAATAACTCCAAGGTCCTTTGCCGAGGTGACTGTCGGGAGATGATGTCCATCAATGAGATAATTAACCTGATATTGATTTCGTGATCTAGAGAATGACATTACTGAGCATTTACCGATATTTAACATTAGTTTGTTTTTAGTACACCACCTGTGGAGGTCTTTGAGATCGTGCTGAAGAATTTGTCATTCATGATTCTTCTGAAAATTTTCATGTCATCTGCATATAGTAGGTAATCGGATAGTAAATTGTCTGCGAAGTCACTGATGAAAATATTAAAGAGAATCGGACCAAGATGTGATCCTTGAGGGACACCAGCGCATACTTCATACTCTTCAGAGATAAATCCATTAACTCTGACTTGTAGGAATCTGCCAGTAAGATACGAATGGAACCACTCTAATGCTGTGCCTCTCACACCATACAGACCGAGCTTGTCAATCAGGATTCCGTGGTCTACCATATCGAAAGCCTTACTGAAATCTGTATAGATAGCATGTACATCCGCCCCCTGGTTCAGAGCATTGAGTATGTAGTTAATGTATAGATACAGATTCGTTGTTGTAGATCTGCCACCGAAGAAACCATGCTGCTTTGTAGTAATTATATTTTTGAATGCAAATGTAAGTTGAGGAAGAATTAGTTTCTCGAAAAACTTTGATATGGCAACTTGTATACATATCGGGCGGTAGTTAGTTACCTCAGACCTAGTACCAGATTTGTGAATTGGGCTTATGAACGAGAGTTTCCATGCCAAGGGAAAGTCCAAGCTGTAGTGATTTGCTGAATATATGCGTTATGGGCTCGCAGAGACCGGCTGCACAATTCCTTAGGAAGAGATTCGGTACACCGTCGGGCTCAGATCCTTTGCTGACCTTCAGGCTCGTTAGCTGTTTAAAGACGTCATCAAAGGTGACGCTAAATTCCGATAAGTTAGCATCTTTGACGCTTTGAGTACTAGTATTATGGTCCGCTGGGGCAGCGTTGTTAATAGTATAGATACTCCTAAAGTATGATGCAAAGAGGTTACTTATTTCACCACCATTAAACAGCTGTTTTCTCATTCCAAGACATTTCAGATGGAATGTCAAGGTTATTACGACGCTTGTTTTTCACAAATTTCCAGAACTGGCTAGCATCGGTCTCCATCAGGGACTCCATCCTGGTAACATAGTTCCTGTAGCATCTGGCACTGAGTTTTTTGCACTCAGCTGGTCTCAGCTTCTTAAATCGGATATATGCTGGTTTTGTGTGTGTTCTCTTGTAGAGCGCGTGTGCCTCTTTTTTTTGCCTAACTTTATTTATGAGTTCTTTTGAGAACCAACACGGGTAGTCGCTGGTTTTCTTTGAGAAGACTGGAACAGTCCGTGGAAATTGTCCGATATTTCAGTAAATGTCACATTGAACGTCATTTTCCTATAATTGTTGGCGTTCTTTGATGGACGACAGATTTAATGCATTTTCTATTCCGTCCAACTGTCGCACAAACTATTGTTTGCTTGTTGCCTTCAGTGCCTAGAAATTCTGTAACTTCCTTGATAGAATATTTATTAATGTATTCAGGCAACAACACCGCACAGTCAAGAATATTATCACCACTCCTTTGCACCACTTTTAGTAACAAGCTAGTCTGCCGTCTGCTGTTAAACACTCTTTAATTTTCCAGAATAACCAGAGAGATATAGAAGTTTCATTAAAACCTATTATGTAACTCGTTTTATGCTGATTCTGCATTTCAGCAAAAATTTATAGTAATTTTTAGAAAAAAATTAATCCACTTTCTATATTGTCCAGTTTTTGTACAAATTCAGTTATTCAAGCTGCTTATTACAGTTACTTGCGTTAAATTTTGGCCTCCTGATACAAAATTGATTGCACACTGACAATATTCCAAGTTTCCTCTTTCAAATTTATATTAGCGTTTTTAATTTCTGATCCCATCTTAGTTATTCTCAGCAATGTCTAATAAATAAGATATTTATTTTATTTTCAGATCACCAAGCCGTTCAGCCCCGAAAATAAGCGCTTATCCTCCGCGCTACTTGTAGTACCCTACTAGCCTACCTTCACCTGTAAGTTTGTGCTTTTTAAATATTTCTGAATAACTAAAGGTGTCGAAAGTTTTCTTGAAACCTGTAATAAAACTCAAAATTGTCCGATATTTCACTACCTCTCACAAAGAACGTCATTTTTACAGTATTGCCGGCGTTCATTCTGTATTAAATGGACAACAATATTTTATTCACTTTCTTTACCGTGCAATTATTACACAAACTTCGTTTTTCATGTTGCCTTGGTTGCCTAGAAATTATGTAAATTACTTGATGGAATATATATTAATATTTTCAGACAACGATACCGCACAGCCAAAAACATTATCGCCACTCCTCTGCACCACTCGTAGAAACCAGCGTGTCTGCCTTCCGGTGTAAGTTAATCACTTTTTAATTTTCCGGAACAACTCGTTATGTGCTGACCCTCTTCTCCATTATACAGTTGAATTCATTTAAAATATTCATTTAAATTCACTTTCTATATCATCCAGTTGTTGCACAAATTAACTTTTTCATGCTGCCTTACGAGTTGCATTTACATAATGTCTCCAGTTTTAGTATATGATGCACGTTCCGCGCTTCCTCTATCGCGTTTTTAATTTTTTATCTCATCGTACTTATTCTCTGCAACGCCCAATTAATAAAATATTTATTTTATTTTCAGACCACCATCAGCCCCGAGCATTAGCGACACTTCTTTGCGCCATTAGTAGAACCCAACAAGCCTGCTTTCAGCTGTAAGTTAATCCCTTTTTAATTTTTAAGAATAACCAAAGGGGACGAAATTTCCTTGAATAATCTTATTTAACTAGAAATTTTCAGATATAATACTACATGTTACATTGAACGTCATTTTTCTATTATTTCTTGCGTTCATTTTGTATTTGATGGATGACACGATTTTATGCACTTTCTATACCGTCCAATTGTTGTACAAATTTAGTATTTCACGCTGCCTTAAAATTAACCAGCCTTCAATTTTTGCAACTCCCATCACAGAATATTTTTTTACGTTTTCAGGCAATGACACCGCACACCCAAGAATATTAACGCCACTCCTCTGCACCCCTTGTTGCACCCAGCTCGCCTGCCTTCTGCTGTAAGTTAATCACTTTTTGATTTTCCAGAATAACCAGAGAGATCTAAAAGTTTATATGCTGATCCTCTTCCGCGTAATACAGTTGAAGTCGTTTTTAGATATCTTTTAATGCACTTTCTATATCATCCAGTTGTTGCACATAATTACTTTTTCATGCTGCCTAATTCATTATTTGCAGTTAGATCGTGTCTCCAGTTTTAATATTTGATACACGTTCCGCGCTTCCTCTATTACGTTTTCAAGGGTTTTCAATTAGTGATTTCATCGTTCTTATTCTTTGCAACGCCCAATCGATAAGATATATTTTTTTATATTTTCAGATCATCACACCACAGAGCCCCGTAAATTATCAACACTCCTCAGCGCCACTAGTAGTACCAACTAGCCTGCTTTCATCTGTAAGTTAATGCCTTTTTAATTAAAAGAAATTAACAATTAAAAAATGTAATATTAACCTTATATTTAACTCAAAATCTTGCCATCTTTCACTACGTTTCACATTGAACGTCTTTTTTGCATTATAATCATATTAATTTGAAATCATTTTTCCTTTATTGCTGGCTTTCTTTCATTTTGCCTTTAATGGTGTGAACAATTTCATGCACTTTCTATGCGGCCCAGTTGTTAACATATGTTTTGTGTTTTTCCAGATAACCTAAGCTTCGCAAGACCCTCCTCTCAGCAGTCCTCGAGGAGGCCCCAGACTCGTCCACCACGAGATGTGAGTTGATTTTTTGACTTTTATGTGGCGAGGAATTGAAATGGTGTGCAGTTCCTCTTTTTAGCTTTTCTACAGAAGTATTTATTACTTATGATAACGTGGAATTCTTTATTTTTATCATATTTATGTATATGTGTATTAATGGACGTTTGGAGCAGAATTAACTGTCGAATCTGAATAAAATAAGTTATAAAATAGCTACTATTCTTATCTGCATTCCTTGAGTAAAATATAAAGGCGATCGTATTGCAATGTGAACGAAGTCCACTACTATTCTCATACCTTTTTTTTCTCATTTATATCACATTTTTGTATGGTTTTGATAAAAAATTTCATTAATTTGATAAAATTGAAATTTATTCATTAGGTTTCATATATTTCAAACTCACTATCTTCCTTAATCAACGCTTAGTAAATTATTTTATGAAAGAATAACTTATCAAACCATGGCCCAGAAATTGCCAACAAAGTGGAGCAATATTTCATGGGGAAAAGAAGAAATTTTCTTCGCTATGTAGACCATGACGACAATATTGAAAAGACTTGTGAAATGTTTTTGAAACGATTACCTTATATTGATAAAAAAATAATTTTCATCATTCAGCTGGTTTCATTAGAAATAATGTTTAAAAAAAATTTTTACGATGTATATTTCTGTGTGATATTTGAAATCTATCCATAAAAAATGTGATAAAAAATTCGAAAGAAGCTTTGAGAAAAAAAATGTAATTTCGATAACTTTGCTAAAGAGTCATTTTAAAAAGGTTCAAAGATTATTATTTTTATGTAGTACGATTCCTTTCTGAGTTTTTAGCAAATTTTGCGTATAACATCGTTATTTATACTTCCCGATCGTCGTTTCGGAAGTTAATTTAAAATGTTGTTCTACGATGCACATTCAAACTTAATAATTTAGTTGTCTCTCCGTCCGTTTGTCTGTCCGTCATCTGTCTGTTCGTTCATCTGTATGTCTTTCCGTCCATAACTTCATGTAACGTTCGTAATTTCTTTCGAATTCACGGCTAATAAGCAAGTTGAACGGCCGGAGATACAGCTTGAACCCCGGGCAACCCAACAAACATAAACTGGCCGCTCAACGTATTTTGCTACCGCCGCTTCCCCGTGGACCGCCAAAAGGATACTATAAATATATACTTGTCCTTAGCAAGGATGCGAACCAATGTTTCGTCATTTTTGACGGTTTACAGCTAGTATCATTGATACTTTATAATGAACTGTAAAAATTCTCAGAGCTCTATCTATCGAGAAGTTAGTGAAAAATCGATTTTAAGTTCTACAACATCAAACAAACAAAATAAACAAACAATCAACGAACAGATAGAGAGAGTTAAAAAACAAATGCATATAAAAAGCGAATTCTTTTATTGTTATTTCTTCAATTGATTTAATAGTAGATTGATATTTTTAAATACTGATTGTATTATTTCTAAGTATCTATTTATATTTTATTACAAAACACCCTGACGATGGATTGGTTTTTCCGAAACATGTAGGTGTAATTAATAAAATATAAGTAGATGCATACAAATAATACAATCAATATTATTTTATTGTTGCCTATTGCGTGATTGCTTTCAACTTCAAATATTATCAACAACTTCTTCTTCACTATTCAAAGTTTTTCATAAACACAGTGGTCAAAAACAAATTGAAATATTATATTTCAATTACTAATTTCCGAGATTATCGTACCCGAACTCAAATAAATAAAAAAATATATTTTTTAAATGAGAACCTTATTACTAGCTTTTTCCTACAGAAGAATAATCAGTAATTAAGAAGAAGTCTCTACCGTGTTTCTACGACACGACAGAACATCCAAGAATGAAAGTCGAGGGAATGTATGAAAGTAATGGGAATGTATATAAAAATTACTTTGGGAGCGGTAAAGGTTTTCTGGGCTATTCTCCCGTGTTTCTACGACCTTTCTGGCCGACTTTTTGAACTCATTGCAGGGTCCATCATCATGGCTTATTTGTTGATGATGGTTTCCAAATTTGAGACCATCTGTCATCATGTCATGATGGATAAAATATCTATATCTCGATGTGTTCCTGCTTTTATTACACTATTTTTCGTTTAAAGTCAGAGGTTTATAATAAATGTGGGATATTAAATAGCGAAAAACTGCAATGACGTACTTTCTGTAAATATTGAAACGTGAATTTTGTTTTTTCGAAAATCAGCATAAAACTGTCCTTTTCCGGAATTTGTGATTATTTACAGAATATTACATTATTTAATCACATTCAAGGTCAAATATGCGTCAATATTACTCCCCCATCCAAAAATGTTATATGCCAGGAAAAAAATCTGGCATTCTATCCTCTGGAGAACGGCATGATGATTAGTTTAATAATCAGATAGTTAACACATAACGTTATATGCCAAAATAAGTGGGGTATGTTGATAATTAAGTCTGTCGACAGCAAATTAATGAGTCTCATTAGAAGTAACATATTGTGACTAAATCACTTCTAACTTCTAAGACTTATTAAGGAAATATCTTATATATAATATATATATATATATATATATATAAATCTTAGGCATAGCCAGGAGGAGAATCGTTGCCAATCCAGTGACGTTATATAACACAAATGAACTTTTTGGTCCATTTCTAAATACAGCAAGCAGAACATATTACAAGCTTGTAGCCCCTTCGGTCGTTCCAATGAGGCAACACTTTTCATTTTATTTAGTTATATTGTTGTTTTAATCACTTTTTTGTTCTTTTCAGATAGTGTTAAGTGTATTAGTGATAAAAGTCAAGTGATAAGTGCTTCACAAGTCCCTGTTCGCAGCACCCAGGCTCGCCCTGAGATGTAAGTTGATTTCTTTATTATTTTTAAAATAAATTACTTGCATAGTGGATTCAATAGTTACGTTTTTAATGTAAAGTCAAGATGTTTTGTGCATATTCCGTACTCTTACAAAAGGGCAGCTAACTGACACTTCCAGAACACACGTGAAACAGCCCAGGTGATGAGATGCCCTCGCCATCTCCAGATCCTGGGCCTGTTCACGCTTCACTTTTACCGAAGCCATTAAATTTGATTATTCTACAAGACTTTAGAGATGTAGGGATATGTTTGGTGTCCAGATTGATGTTATGCTCTATTTGATATTATCTTGGAAGCTTTTGAGTAATCTATGAAATATAAGAATATCTATAACACTATACATTCTGCATCAATACACATTATGAATTAGGGTCTTCTGAAGAGCCAATAAGTAATACTTTTTTGATATTCAGTGTCATCAAAAATTATGTCCAACAACAAAGTGGTTGGACGTAATTTTTATTTTGAGTAAACTAACAAACTTTGTATAAAGCACATTGTTAATTTTAAGAGGCCTCAGTACACGATTTTCGTATTTGCTCTCGATTTTGCTAAATTTAACGTAAAGTAACACAAAGTGGGTTGGACATAATTATTAATTTAAGAAATCTAACAAACTTTGTATAAAGCACATGTTGATTTTAAGCATCTACCGGTTTCGATACCGTACACGTTTTTTCATCAGGCGGACGCGAGTTATTTCCACAAATTAAATTTGTATGAATCAAGGTGGGATTATGGTGTCATTTGAGGCGGAGTGCATATTTCCTATTTCAATGTCTCACTGTCAAACTTCACCCCTGTCCTTCTACCACAATTATGACAAAACCCCTGCCTAATACTTGATTCTTAAAAATTTAATTTATGGAAGTTATTGCGTCCTGATGAAACCGAAACCGGTAGACGTTTATAATCAATCAGTGTGGTTTATGCAAAGTTTGCTCTCAAATTAATAAATAAGTGATCGCTTATATCAGTACACTAGATGTGGTCAAGATCGATTCCGTAAGAAATTATGTATCAGAGGATCTGTATCAATAAAAATATCAGGTCTTAAAGATCCGTTTGTTCGAACGGTATAGTTCACTTTTTTCTACGACTTATTTCGGTCTCCAGTTCATTGTTCGTTTATGCGCGAGTATGAAATAAAATGCGGACTAAAAATAATTTCAGCAAAAGGATTACTAGAATTTTATGGGGAAGAAATATAGGCATTTATTTTTATTATGACCCTTATTTTATATAATGTGCGCGGTGATTATGAGATTATGAGGAGTGGTGACAAATCAATTGCGAACCATACAAATTCGGGACATACGAATAAATAATATCGCCGTCATGGTGTTAACATTGCCTTGCCGAAATGCTGATACGCTTATGTTGACTGGTTTTTATGTAGATATTACTTCCACATAAATATATCAACGTAAGTACCTCTTAAACGTTATGAAACGCCGGTATTTGACTCAAATCTTACATGAAGGTATCGTAATATATAATTAATATTTGTTTTTTTTTTTTAAATTATTATTGTAAGTTTTATAAAGAAAGACCGACCGTTAATAACATATTTTCCAAATAACACAATTATTTTACTCCCTTGCCGATGGTAAATCAATGACTCCGTGACTCATTTATGACTTTGTGCGATACAAAACAACTGATAATTTCAAACTCTTATCTAAAATGCCGATAGAATTATAATGCTATCAATAGTATTTTCCCCGTAATCTGCTGGTCAATATACAACTTGAGTATTTAGTGTAGCTATATTTAAAAAAAAATGGTTTTGGGTAATTCCACACTCATCATCTAAGCAAGATATTTGAAAAATGTTCAGTTATTTGGGCAAAGTCGGTTTTGAAATTTATAAATCTATATTGATTTTAATTTAGAACGTCTTCTCAATACACTGAAGTAATTAGTCCGCCCTCTACCTCCGCGGGTAAAGGTCATCCTCCTGATGACGTTGAATAAGCATTCAACGAAACGTCGAGAATCGTTTCTCGGAAAAATATACAGTTCTTATAAAATATCCGCAACCAGTTACAGTTAAGTATGTCTAACGACCGTAATAACAACCTTAACTCTTTAATAGCTTTAGTCTACTTTTGAAGATAGTTGTGGTCTGTGATGATGTAATTTCTGTGTACTGTTGGAGCTGAAGAATTCAGTATTATGAAAGGGGATGGATAGTGAAGTACTATCAGCTGAAGATAATAAGACCGTGCATGATTAGATAGAAAGTTGAGGTAACATTTCCGGTACTGGAGAGATTGAAAATACATGATAAATTATTTGAGTAGCTTGTTGGTACAGTGGTTATGACTCATGTTTAGATGGAATTGATTGAGTTTGAAGATGAAATGGATAGATTTGATTTGAAAGCGTTCCAGTTTGTTGAGATGCTACATAACACACATCGGCATAATCAAGCAGAAGAAAAGTAGGAATTGTTATTTTACAGCAAATTGGGAGAAAATTCTTAAATCAGCTTAGGGATTGAATATTGTAAAATATTCGCCATAAAACGTCTTCATCGATCTAGATAGCTAGGTTTCTTTACAACTTTAGCATTGGGTACGCATTGACTGTTGATTGTTGATGTAAAGTTATGAGAGCGTTCAATTTATTAATGCATTGTAGATAGGATTCGAAATAATTGCCTGAAACGGATTTACAAGAAGACTATGTTCCGTGGGCCGCATTGTGATAAAAATTGAGATCGTCGATCGTCGGTTTAACAGCGCTGACTTTAATGTGAAG
>JADDOH010023402.1:0-117923 GCA_016648135.1 Agrypnia vestita
ATTGGGATAAAGATCTGACATCTCAATATTTCTATTTTCAGAATAGGACAGAATATGTACTTGAGAATATGTGAGATGAATTTGGCACTAATATATACTGGATGAAACAGAGCTAGTCCACAATACTTTACGAGTAGATTCCTGTCTAAATTATGAGTCGAAAATGTTCAAGCAACAATATCCTAATATCAATAGTTATGGAAATAAGCGACATCAAATTTTTGATTTTTTTTTTTAAATTTCTGCCTTATTTCCAGTTAACATTGGACTATCATTAAAGTAACTTATATTAAATTTTTAAAAGTTTAATAAAATGATCAAAACCTTGCAGAAATTATTTGCAAGGTTTTAATAATCTTATTTGACTTGTATTAAATCTAATTAATGTTTAATACTCCACATATGCTACTTTAATGATTTGTTTAACATTTTACAGAAAATATTGAAAAAAGTCAGAAACATTGAAAAAAAAAAATTTAATGTTGCTTATTTCCATTGATGCTATGTTGATATTAGGATATTGTTGCTTGAACATTTTCAACTCATCTATTTATCATTCGGGAATCTACCTGTAAAGTATTGTGGACTTGCTCTATTATCCCTATATATTTTACATATATATATATATCTATTACACCTATCTATTACTCTATTACACCCTGTATATTATGTATAATACAGAATTAATATGAAAATGATACAAAGAATTTATAATGTTTATTTATTTATTGTTTTAGGTTTTGATTCACAATTTATCAATACACAAAAATTGAAAACAAAGAAATCGCCAGTGAAGAAAAATAAAGTCTCAAATAACCAACAAAGAAATAAAAATATAGATATACGAGATCTTTTCCTGAAACTAAGTAAAAATAATGATGATGAACAAATATTATTTGACAAAAAATTAAAGGAAACTCTGGAAGATTGCGGTGTAAAAGATAATGTTCATAAGAATCTTTTGTCAGAAAAGGAAAATATTTCTTCAGTTTTGATTGATCTCATGGTCGAGCTAAATATCGAAAAATCGAGAGCTAAAATATCAGATGATTCTAAATATGATTTTTATCCAATGAATAGCATTGGTCTACACAAACATGTGCCTTCAGGTTTATCACCATTCTGGGTTGTTCCAAACACTTCGATAATTGATGAACTTGAAAAAATTAAAAATGTTGATTTGAAAACAATGATGTCTACACAAAAATTGTCAACTATTGCTAGTGCCGAAAAAGATTCTTTGCCAAGTAAAAATTATATAGATCCATTAATAGACAAACCAATAGTTATTGATGGTGAAGTATCGCTTGAATCCTATAAAGATGCCTTTGAAGAATCTTATAAACAAAATTGCAATACAAACATCCTCTGTAAAAACAAAAGATTAAATATTGATTTTGATATTGGAGACATTGATGATATTTTTGGTGCTTCTTCTATTCCTAAAGAAAATATAACATCCAAAGACACTCAGTTACTTCTAGATGATAAAGTTAATATAAAACCTAGAATAATATCAAATAATTTGGAGATCAATTCAAGTCAGAAATCAGAAAAACCAAAGAACCCTTTGGATTTTTTTGGATTAGAAAGCGTAGAAGATATATTTATTGATGAACCGTTTGATGATTCCATTTGTAACAGTAATATGGTGTGTAATGATAAAGCATATAAAAATTCAGATGTTAATACATCCCAAATTTCTATATCTTCTGATGAAACTAGATCACAATCACCTATACTTTGTTCTCAGCGGACCAAATCCATTTTAAAACAATCCAAATTCAATGAAAATCTCACACCATCAATAAGAAAAAACAAAATAAATTCGTTAGAAATAATGACCAATCTAGATGTAAAGAATAAAGAACATATCAGAAATAGCATTCCTCAACAACATAATTCTTCATCTCACGATAAAAGTTCTAATACAAATACTTTTCAAAACGGTATTCAAAACATGACAAAGATTGACAGTAACAATACATCATTATTCACAATAACACAAATAATTGACATTGTAAACCAACCTGGTGATTTAGAGAATAGATCAGAGAGAATTACAAACCTAGACAAAGCTATTGCATGTGACAAAGAAAGTAGTGAAGACAGCAATAAATCTCTTATTTTATGTTCACAGCGTCCAAAGAAAAATAAAGTCAGAAGATCTGTCAATCCATCTAAAAAACCTCAAATTACTATCTTGGAAACTTCGGAAAGCTCGTCAGATGATGGCCCAGATAATCCTGTTAAAGAATATTTTCCAACAGTAATGGAAAATGAATCAATAAAAAAAAATATTGATAATTTTAAATCTTATGGCAATTCCATGGAATCTAAGTCCCCAACGAAGAGAAAATTAAGTTCATCAGATGAATCTAATGAATTTTCACCATTTTTCAAAAAAACTGCTATTTTTAACATTTCTCGTGATGATTGTGTCCCGATAAACAATTTGCAAACATATAATAGAATTTCTCTGAGAGATAAATTAAATTCCACTCTAAGAACTTGTAATAACAAAAATAATATTACTAAAAACGGTATTTTTGACGAAGACTCGAGAAACATTCAAAATCAACAGCCCCTCAATGTTTCCTTACATTTTAATAATGAATCAAAAGAAAAAATTATAAAAATAAATGCCAATAACAATTGTATTCAAAAAAATAAAATAACTGAAGAGTGTACTAAAATAAATCATATTAGTCAATTAAGTCAATTTTCAAAACACTCTCAACCTCAATGGCTTTCAAAACAAAGAAACATCCAAACCGCAAATAATAAAAATTCAAGTGATGAAGAAAATTGCGACTTTGTAAAAAAAAAGCCTTCTAGGCAAAAATTATCGCACCACAATAATTTTGAGAAGAATTTAGTGAAAACTAAGGTAAATCACTATTAGCTTATTTTTATTTAGCTTTATTTTACGATTACATATTCAGAATTGGTCCTCAATTTGCAAAAATATTTACAAAATAAAAAAGGCAATTCATGTTAAAAAATTGTTCATAAGTTTGAAGGGTTATTGTTTGATACTCAATTTTGTTTTGATACAAAATTAAATTTTGCATATTTTTGTGTTTGAACTTTGTAAAATTTTATGAAATCTTTTCCTGCAGAATCTGCTGCCAAAAGTTAATATGTATGTATATTTTATACATCATCTTACATTTTTTTTATTAAACAGAATCAATTTGGGGACGACAGTTTAAAATTATGATGAATGTCAGCAAATCGAAAGTGATGGTATTCGAAAGAGACGAAAGAGTGACTAAGTGTGATGTAATTGTAAACAATGAATGCTTAGAACAAGTGAACGAGTTTGTGTATTTTGAAAGTATGTTTAGTAGAGACGACAAGGCTGAGAATGATATCGAAAGGAGAGTGACTGCGGGAAACAAAGTTGTGCTCTAAATGCAATTATGGCCAAAAAGAATCTGCCAAAGGAAGCAAGACTAGCGATACATAATGGTGTTCTAGTGCTATAATGTATGGAAGTAAAGCGTGGAATTGGCAAAAGAGGGATGAAAGTAGTAAGACGCTTTTGTGGAAAATCTTTGGTCGATAGAGTGAGGAATGAACAAATTAGACATGAATGCAATGCTGGCTGTAGTGTGGTAGATAGAATAAAGAAAGGAGTGCTGAGATGGTTTGGTCATGTGGAACGTATGAACGAGGTTAAGAAAATACATGAGGCGAGTGTTGAAGGCAACAGGAATAGAGGGCGTCCGCGAAAGACCTGGCACGATCAGATACTACAAGTATTTGAGGATGGCCCTGTTAAAAGCCGCAACAACCATAGAACTTATATGAGAAGATGTATGAATGTGGTCAAAGCAAAAGTGGTGTGCCAGAAAACAAGAGTGTGGCGTTCAATCCTCTTTGCCTACTCCTGCGGGGAAACGGCGTGATGGTTAGTTAGTTCAGTTTAAAATGTGGATCTCGTTTAAGCTGGTGACATCACCCACCCACCTTTTCATCTATCCTGCGGCATATAAATGTAAAGTTATCAAAACCTGATGTATAATGAGATATACAAAACAAATTTATTGTCAACAATGCCTAATGGCAAAATTGATTTGTCATTAGGCATTGTTGATTTGAATTGCGGCAAATTCCATATCTTCCAACAAAAAAGTGTTTGAGGTCTAAGTAAATTACTTTTCCTGTTAAGTTTATCAATTGATTGTCAAAAAATCTGTGGCATCCTACATAATATTGTATGTTTTGACACTACCATGTCGAAAAACTTAATAAAAATGATTTTGATGACATGTCAAAAAAATGCACAAAAAAAAACTTCAATTAAACGAGATTCACAGTTTAAACTGGTATCGCCAAGTGTAATCTAAGTTGATACAACCTTAGACTACTAGTTTTTGTTGAATATTAAACATTTTCACCTTTTGTTACTAACCATTGTTTTAAATTGTATAACACAGATTGTCCGGTGACCGGTGTCGGAGCCTTTAATAGCGTAAAATATGATCAATTTCATCAACAAAACACCCCCTATATGTCATTTTCCTGCAATCATAATGAAATGGCAGCTATTTAAATTTTTATGTTACCCAAGCATGGGCGCGTGTGTTAATTTACCAATATGACCATGTAGAGGTCTTATAAACAAACAAGAGGTCTTATTTGAATGGTAAAACAATAGGAATTAATATTAGTTAAGTATTTTAACAAAATTATATGAAAAGACATCAAAAATGATTATCAAAAAAAAAATAGGACAAAAAACATGTATTTTTTGTTTATTAGCTAAAAAATGACATATAGGGGGCGTTTTGTCAATGAAATTGATCATATTTTATGCTATTAAAGGCTCCGACACCGGTCAATGGACACTGTATAAACTATGCGATACGCATGAATCTTGGAATACACTTTTTAAATGAGTCCAAGCATGTTTTATAAATGGCTATATGTATAAGATGGAGGTTTTTGTCAATAATAAATATGATTGGCATTACTTAAATAGGGCTTAACGCATTGTTGTAGCTAAGCCCCTGTGATCCTAAATCCAATTAAATAATGACAAAACAGTGTAAAGAATACAAATCTCATCGTAAATTTTCTATAAAACACAAATCGCTTTGTTTTCACCACTTTATTAGATATACAATCTACATGTTTTGAGAACAATGTTCTCTTCTTCAGGATTTTTTGTGTACTAAAATTGAAAAAGATAAACCATGCAACCATCTAAGAAAGTGGTGAAAACACAGTGATTTGTGTTTTATTTTAATAATAATGTCACAATAAAGTTCAAACCTTCATTCAGAAGAAAAAGTATTCTTCGAACAATTAAAATTTCTTCAAGTTTGTGTTTACTGGGGTATTATGCCGTGTTGTTACGACCTTTCGGGCCGACGTTTCGGATCCCATTGCAGGGTCCATCATCAGGGCTGATGTGTTGTCATGAATGTTGGTGTTGTGGTTAAGTATCAGCTTGCAATACCGTGCCGAAGTCATGATGTGTTTGTATTGTGTTGTATGTATGATTCATCTGTTGTCTGATCACTATCTCTGCGGAGTCTGCGACGAGAATGACTTTGAAGCGCCGGATACCAAGATGTTTTTAATTTGAGACCATCATCTCTATTAATGTTTATCGGATGCTTGTAAATTTCTAGTGCTTCCTTGATAAGACGCGCATGGTGACTCTTAGGCTTTCCAAGGATTTTCGGTTCGAATGCAAAATGATGGCCGGTATCCAGAAAATGCTCAGCCAGTGTTGATTTTTCTAGATGACCGAGTTTGCACGCCCGTTTGTGCTCGTTGACCCCTTTGGAAATGGTACGCGCCGTTTGCCCCACGTATACTTTATCGCAGTCTTGACAATCGAGTCTATATACACCGTCCGTTTCTAAGCGATCTCGATCCTTTGCTGATCTCAACATATCTTTAATTTTGAAGTTGGCACCAAAAACTGTCTTAATGTCTCTTTTCTTGAGAGCTCTGGCAATTCTGTCTGTAACGCTTTGGACAAAGGGCAGAAAGGCGATGCCTTTGCACTCAGGTTCTGTATGTTTTTCAGGGCGAACAGACCTCGTACTTATGACTTATTATTCACCATGGAGATAGAGAAAGACAACGTGCTGCCTTTTCTTGATGTTGAGATAAAAAAGAAAGCCGATGGGAGTTTTGGACACAGAGTTTATAGGAAGCCTACACATACCAACCGTTATCTACATGCGAACTCCCACCATCATCCTGCTCAAAAAAGAGGTCTCATCAACACTTTGGCCACGAGGGCCAAAAGGATATGCCAAGATGAATATCTACAGGAGGAAATGATAACACTCAGCGACGCACTGGAAGGCAATGGTTACCAGAAGCGACAGATACAACGCGTCATAAGTACGAGGTCTGTTCGCCCTGAAAAACATACAGAACCTGAGTGCAAAGGCATCGCCTTTCTGCCTTTTGTCCAAAGCGTTACAGACAGAATTGCCAGAGCTCTCAAGAAAAGAGACATTAAGACAGTTTTTGGTGCCAACTTCAAAATTAAAGATATGTTGAGATCAGCAAAGGATCGAGATCGCTTAGAAACGGACGGTGTGTATAGACTCGATTGTCAAGACTGCGATAAAGTATACGTGGGGCAAACGGCGCGTACCATTTCCAAAAGGGTCAACGAGCACAAACGGGCATGCAAACTCGGTCATCCAGAAAAATCAGCACTGGCTGAGCATTTTCTGGATACCGGCCATCATTTTGCATTCGAACCGAAAATCCTTGGAAAGCCTAAGAGTCACCATGCGCGTCTTATCAAGGAAGCACTAGAAATCTACAAGCATCCGATAAACATTAATAGAGATGATGGTCTCAAATTAAAAACATCTTGGTATCCGGCGCTTCAAAGTCATTCTCGTCGCAGACTCCGCAGAGATAGTGATCAGACAACAGATGAATCATACATACAACACAATACAAACACATCATGACTTCGGCACGGTATTGCAAGCTGATACTTAACCACAACACCAACATTCATGACAACACATCAGCCCTGATGATGGACCCTGCAATGGGATCCGAAACGTCGGCCCGAAAGGTCGTAACAACACGGCATAATACCCCAGTAAACACAAACTTGAAGATTCTGAGTGGCCGTGAAAACCTAAGAACATAATTAAAATTTCTGTTATCTTATTTTTCATTGTATGCATTATGTTATATTTTTAGAAAAAGAGAAGAAAACCCATTTCAGAATTTATTGATTATGAAGCAGAATTATCTGATGACTCCTATGAAGCGAGCACTGATGAAAATGATCATACGAGAAGCAGCGACGAACATAATTCAAGTATTGTTAAATTCATATGTGACGAGGATCATATTGAATATGACGAAACTATAGATATGGAAGCTAAATATTTACAATCTGTCATGTACGTACAATGTCCTTATTTTTGTTACCTACTGAAGGTTTACACATTCTAACTACATTGTTTTAAGGGGTTATGAGTAGTCAGGGTGTGTAAAAACATTTTCATGATTTTTTTAAACTGTTTTATAATGTTTTTGATTTAATATATAATACCATGATTTTACCCTATATTTTAAATAATTTTCACATAAATTTCAAATACAAATATTAATTCTGGACCAAGTTATCAGCTCGAGTACTTTTTAAAATATTGTGGTCACCGGCTTTAAAAATTTGAGAAATTTTTGAGAAAAACGCATTTGCAGTTTTACACTTAAATAATAAATACAAATACAATTTATTACTAACATAGAGTCCTCTATTCCTGGTTCATATAATAAACCTTTTGCCTATGTGCAAGCTACCAAAACATTGATTTGTAGTTTTCTACGTATCATTCTGCCTTCTCAAGTGTTTTCATTAGCACGTTGGTCTGCCAGCTTTATATGCTCGAAAACGACTTTTTATGAACGTTATCAGACCGAAGAAGTTCTCTTGAATCCTTTTTGACAATTACGTCCCATCATAATTTTTTTTAAATTATTTTACATGCAACACAAAACTACCGACTGCTCAGTTTCATTGCCTCTGAAATATTGACAATAAATCTTAATGTCAGTTATCCTAATGGATCTAAAATCTAAAAATATAGCTTCATATAAAAAAAAAATCTAGTTTATACCTTTAAAATAATAGATAAATAGAATCTAGTACACAACATATAATTATTCTTCAAATTATTATTGTATGAACCAGTCCGTAGCAGCTGCCGTCCGATACCTGTGTAAGAGGTACAGTTATTGTAGAGTATCTTTAATTCTATCTATTCTAAGTCATCGATTTATTGAATAATCCATTCATCAAATCAACTTGAAATTTTCACAAAATATTTTTGAAATATTGTACTTTAAGTAAATGCAAAAAGAAATCGAATTTTTGAAAATTCTGACTACACATAACCCACCTCTCAAATCACTTTTCACAGTTTAAAAAATTCATATTAAAAATAAAACGTCATTTAATATTATGAATTATTAGATTTATTGGACATTACAGAATTCCGTCAATATGATTATTGAATGTACATATGTACTTTTAAAATGTACTTGCAGAAGCCCGGTAAAAGCCCATGGCAAATTCAAGATACCGGTAATATCCAGTAGACCCTCAACAATTTCAGTATATTCACAAGTGGATCCAGATGAACATGCCTCGTATGTTCTGGTAAGGAAATTACAAATTTAAATAAATAAATGTTTTTATATTTGAATATTTATTGCAATAATGTGTATATGTTACAGCGAATTTGCATTTTTAGTGAGACTATACTTTCACTAGTAAAAATGTACTTTTCCTGGTCGGGCAGAGTGGGGGCAGTGAAAACATCTAAATCAACGAATTCTCAGATTCACTACACATAATCCGTGAAAATACATTACTCAAAGCATAGACAATATATCGGTGAAACCATCAATTTGTACACGTAATTCTTAAAGCGTAGAAAGTATAAAGGCGGCACTACACTAGACGATTTTTATTCATTTTGCGGTCCTATTTTAACTCCTAAATTAAAATAGGACAGCGGCACCGCAAAACGAATACGAATCGCGAAGTAAGGTGTCGGCTGAAAGATCGCGCACTCGGGTTTTTTATGATATCTGACGACTGCCGGAACAAAACGAGGTTATGTCACCATGTAAATATTGGGGGGTTAAGGGAAAATTTTTATTAATGAATATGTATTTTGTCAATTAAGTTTATTAAATATGTTTTTTTTATAACAATACAACAAAAGTTTATTTCTTACAAATATAGAAACATAAATAAACATACACCCGGTATTATTAATTTTAAATGAACCTTTAAAAGTGCGTCAAGTAACAAACACTCGATGCGAAAAATACAAAAATCAAAGAGATTCTAAGTCATCATTTACGTTTGAATTCATTCAGATTCTTCCGCATTTCCAATTTTCTATCTTTTTATCAAAAATGTGTCTAATGTCGTTTGCGTTTCTTGTTTGCGCACGTGTAAGCACGGGTGGTAGACGTACAACATAAAGTGCGCGGTTTTTAAGTTCGCAAACTTACTCGGCTCGACGTCGGTGACAGACGTGAAGCTTGCTCGCACCGTATCATTTTTATGAGTTTAATCGACTGTCTTTTGAATTATAAGATGATCAGAATTTCGTAAGTGTTCGCGATTAAAATTTTAAAAATATATTACGTTTTAGTTACCTACCTAAACTAATCATTGAATATCAAAGACCAGTCCAGAAGTGTGACAGTTCGAGAAACAGAACTATCGCCACAGAATAGAGAATATGCTATCGCTCAAAGGATAAAAATTAGAAATACTGTCGCTTTGTGATGACTTTGGACTAGACTAGTGTAGAATGAGACACAAAACGCAAAATAAATTTTGAAAAACAAGGTCCATGTGCCATTAGAATCTTGTTATAAAATCATATAATGAAGAATTGGTGCAGACGAAACTTTCAACACTTCAAAATGACTATTTTAATAATATCCGTTACCTACATAATGTTGATTTGCACAGAAGAAATTAATAATGCAGTAAGAACCTTGTTCACGCAATGACTTATTAAATTGTTATTCAAGGCCCGGTTGTTTCAATTTGGATAAATAAAAGTTCGTTTAAAAGCATAGATTTTTACGGAAACGGATTTCAGACTTGTCAAATTTAATTTTTGACAGTTCGGAAACCAATAAATTCACTAGTAAGTGCAAGTTAAAATATTGTATTCATTTCTATTGGTGAAAAACTCTTTGAATATGATAAGAATGACCTTGAATATACTTTCTCTAAAATGCCAGTGAATGATGGACTCACTAGAAAATCAGATTCACTGTAACATATACAATGCAAGTCAAATTGCATTTGCACTACATTTAATACAAAATAAAAACATATATTAACTGTACATAAAATAAAACTGGCAATATTGCAAACACATCATCAAATGAATGGGAGTAATATTTTTTCATAAAATCCCCAGATAATCGAGAAGAAGAATACTATATTTAGGAAATACAGGATGTAACATAGCTAGTCCACAATACTTTAAAAGTGGATTCTTGCCTTGATTATGAGTTGAAAATGTTCAAGCAACCATGACCTAATGTAATGGAGATATTCAATATCAAATTTTGTATTTTTTTCTCAATATTTTTGATTTTTTTTTACAAAACATTGAACTATCGTTGCAGTAAATTATATTGATTATAAAAAATTCATTTGCTTTAATACAAGTTAAATAAAATGATAAAAACTTCGCAGAAATTTAAAATATAATTTTTTGCAAGGTTTTTATCATTTTATTTTACTTGAGAATATTTTACTTTAAGAATGAATTTTTCATAATCAATATGAGTTTCTGTAGTGATAATTCAATGATTTGCAAAAAATAAGTCAGAAATATTGAAAAAATGCAAAATTTGGTATTGCATATCTACATAACTGTTGATATTAAAGTCATGATTGTTTGAACATTTTCGACTCTTAATCAAGGCAGGAATCTGCCTACAAAGTATTGTGGACCAGCTCTCTTCCACCTTGTGTACAGGCCATTTTTTTAATATCATGCATTTTTTTAGTGTGGTGTAATATTAAAGAAGACAAAAATGTTTTTTATATAAAGTAAACTGTTACTAAGGCTCGGTTGCGCCAGCAGAAGTAAATTTGGTTCGAGTAACATCGACCTGAGTAACTTCCTTTACCACTGTCAAACCAATAATAAGGCTAATAGGGTGCCAAGCGGAATAAACCTCAAATACCGCATTTGTCTATGGAATTTGATTTATTTCAGTTTTGTACTTGCCAAAGTACAAAACTGAAATAAATCAAATTCAAAAAAAGCAAAAGTACGTATTGCCACTGGCAATACGTACTTTTGCGGTTCAAAACCAGTTCAAACAAACCACTTTATTCTATAAAACAAACCAAACCATCGCTAAAATAACGCGAAATTGAAAGATTCATTTTAATGTTTCAAATTTCAATACGAAAATTACAGTGACAAAATTCAAATGACAAGTACCTGTACGGACAAATGTCACATTTTCAAATCAGCTGTGAGAGGACGGCCATTTTTTTTACGTTCTTACCTTTACCCACCTATCTTGGAGAGTAAAAAAAAGTTACTCATGTATGAACTTCGGCGAGTTAAATATTTTTACCATAGATGGTGCAACCCGTTTTAGTAAAAAAAGTTACTCGAGTAACTTTTTTTCCCTTATTTTAGATGGCGCAACCGGGCCTAAGGCAATGAAAAAAAATGTAATAATTATTTGATTTTGTTTTTAATCCAGGATTCCTTCTGCGTTGACATAGATAAAGATTTAACCCAAAAGCATGAGATGTCAGAACTTGAAATTGCAGAAGCTATCCTTAAAAAGCGCAAACGCAGAAAAAGAAAAGAAAAAGTAAAATATTCAACACAGAATGACACAACAACAAAACAATATGCTGATGATCCAGCAGGAGACAGTCCTATTGCGAAGAATAAGAAAAGAAGGGTATGTTTACGAATTGAAAGCGAGTCAAGCACAGATGAAGATTTATTTGAATAAGTATTCTTGTAAGGTATCTGGTTGTTGTAGTGGTTACGACTCTCGCCTAGTGATCCAGTTTTCGATAGTTTGAGCCCCATTCCAGGACACCAGCAATTTAGGCCTATTTTCATAGCACAAGTGATTAACTTCATTTAAAAATATATAGTAAAAATATTGAAGTGAAATGTATTCCATGTTCGCATCTCTATTTAAAAAAAACAATTTTTTTATTTTATTCTTTTACTTTCTTCGTTAAAAATAATACTTTTGAAAATTTATTTGATGTTTTTTTTATAAGTATATATCTGATAGTAAATAAATATATTTTTGTTGGATGTAGATGATAAGTAGTAATACTGGCAGTCTTGTAGAAAACACCACATTAAAGACAGATTGTTCATCAAGTACTGAAGCTGTGCAAGACGATGGAAAATGAAAGCGACGTCTTATTGATTTTCACACTATGTGTTTATAAAATTAAGCTAAGCGTCAGTGTTATGAAAAATTGGACTAAAATGGTAGTTTCCCAGACAGATTGACCTCCCAATCTGCTCGGTCGCCAATCTGGCACTAGTCTAGACAAGAAAATCATTAAAATATTGACTTCCCTTATTTCGTTTACCAGATTCTTATTTAATGATAGGAAAATTACCTCGAACATTCAAAACAGGAATACTCGTTAATTTATTATATGCATTAATTCTTCACATTCAAATATATAAATGTTTGTGACATTTGATGTGTCGGAACTTTTGTAAAAATCATGTACGTATATAAATAAAGAAAAGTGCACCAAAGGATTAATAAATGCGTGACTGTAATACAGTAAAACCTCATTAATTTGAACCCTAATAATTAGATATTCGTCATAATTCGAAATTTTTAGGACACAGGTCCCAAAATGTTAATTTTATAGTTGATTAACCTTGATAATTCTTAATTCAAAATAATTTTTACAACCTTGCGCCATAAATCAATACATTTTAAGTCGCATAATTAGATTTTTTAACAAGTTATAAAAAACTAATGATGCGCGCATTTTTTTATTTCGCCCACCCACGTGTGGTGTGGCCTTTGTGTATTTTGCAGTACCTTGTATAATCCATTTTATCCATACATATTATGTCGCAATCCTTAAAATTGGGGAATCCTAAGCAAGCTTCCTTCAGTTGGCTACCTTGATATGCGTGGATAGTTTTAGTTTGCAATTATTCCACATAATTGAACACATTTAAATTTTTTTACTCTTTTAAATTCATTCCCCTTTAGTTATATTCTTTCTGCTACTAACTGTGTTTGTTGTCGTTGTTGTGTGTTGTTAAAATGTTTTATTTTCTTTGGAAGAAATTATTACTGACTTATTACTTTGAATATTTATGGACAGTTGTATTTCTACTAACTGTGCTGTATTTGTCTGTCGGGAAAAAAAAGCGAAATTGAATGTTAAAATCGAGAAAAGATTGATAAATTGACAAAGATAACTGCAAATATTTTCGATTATGACCATTCAAACATGACGAAATAGAAAAAACAATTTGATTTTTTCACAAATGAAAACAGCAATTACTTCAATATCGGGTATTTAAATAATAAAAACGTTGCGATTTTGCGCTAGCATACTAAATATTCCATTTTCAAAATTTTATCTTGTAATATGCAAAAATATATACATACCTTTTTCATTTTACTATATTTTGGTAAATTCATAATTGTGTAACGTTTTTTTTTTTGTTCCTTTGAATTTTGAATTAACGGGGTCTGCATAAATGTTTTTTTATTTCTTTTTCGTCTTGTTTGAATTTTGAATTCACGGAGTTCTGCAAAATGTTTTTTATATATCTTGAATTTCAAATTAACGGAGGTTCAACTGTACTATCAACTACTTATGTAGAGTACCAGGCAGTAAATATTACACATCAAGCTTTAGAAAGAGGTAATCGTCTAGCTTTGGCTTCGTAGAGCATCGTCTCTGTCACTCATACCTAGGTGACGTTTTGTCACTGGCTTGTCAGTGGTTGGTGTTTAGTGCGACTCCGAAAGCCTATTATCTCTTCCTAAAGCTCAATGTCTAACATTTACTGCCTAGTACTGTGTAATATGTCATGATAATCTTCTCACTTCCCCTCATCATTCTCTCATTCATGTCAGAAAAAGTAGTATCTCAAAAGAAGGAAAATTATTATCAAATAAATTATGTAATACTTAAAATCTGTAGTCCCTTTATATTGATATGAAATCAAATTTTCCATATTTTCTCTCAATTCTTAGTGATAATGTGTATATCTTTGTATAATAAATGTCTACATACATATGTGCATCATAATGTGAAATGGTTGTGCTACAAAATATTTTATATTTGTAAAATTGTTAATTTATTATTGCTTTTTTTGCTCTGAACTGTGATACTTTCGCCAGGAAATAAGTCTGTTTCGTTAAATTATTTTGTATGTAAATATTTTATTTATCATTATATGATTAAATAAGGGCCGGTTGTATCAGCTTGGCTTATAGTAATCTTTCATAAAAACCATAGATTTGTACAGGTTGTGTGATTGGTGAAAAATGTAAAAAATGATAGTTTAAACGTAAAATAACTATGTATAACGATGTAACGGACCCTAAGAGGTACCTAAATAAAACCATGTTTTATACATACTTAGGTTTATTTAATTTATCTCCTTACATTTATTTACATGATAAATTCAATGGTATGCAAACACAAAATTTCTTTAAAACTTTTAAAATACTACACGACACTATTTAAAAATTTTAAGAATTTATTTATTTTTTAGAATGATCAGAAATCTTCATTTTAAAAATCATCGTCAAAATAATTCAACCGCAATAGTAACTACGGAGCACGGAATTTGACGAAAGATAAGTGTGAAAATGTCCTATGAACCCGTTACATACCTTTTTATTGTGAAATTAAAAAACATCAAATAGTGTACAAATATTTAAAAATTGTTTATGCTTCACATTAATGGTTGATTCCTCAAGCATATCAAAACGATGTTGCCTACAAGACGTTAAGGTACATTCTAAATTAACTGAAAAACACATTATTTTTTATAAACTTCCAATTCTGCTTGAAGTTCAGCGTATCTCCTTTGAAGTTGTTTTTCCCGTTCAGTTTGTCTGGCTACATCTTCAGTTAAGGACTGAAAAGAAAAGAAATATTACAGAAAGACAATCGACCATATTTTGAAAATAGCAATATGTATAGCTATTTTAGTGACTCAAGAGCCCAACGCTTAATAGGCGCGAATAATAAAAAATAAACAAGACATAGATTCACATTGGTATTTGCTTCTGTAAATAAAATTATTATACTTTTGTAACACAACTGTTGTGACTAGAACTCGCAAGACCACTTGAGCCATCAAAGTACTATAAGTTTTAAGAGAATAAAAAACGCATAAATAAAATGCCGATTCTTTTGAATTCTGACATCCCTTTAATCTATTGTCTATAGCTTATAGCTTAACATTTTGCAAACTTCTGAAAAACCAACCAAGTCATACGTAAAAATGTCAAAATTGATGAGACATTACAGTGTTATATGATAACAGTAAAGATAGCAAAATAGCAATAGTGTTGTTTTCAGAATACGCCTGAGTAATTTTATTTGTTTGGCTGCCTTCGTATTATTTCTAATTTTCAATAACCATTTATGTATTTTAATTTTGAATTAATTTTTATATTATGTACATGTGTATGACTATATCCTGTTCCAAAGCAGATAAAAAACAAACAAAGATACAAACTGTTTGCAGTTCTTAACATTGTGTTTTGAATGCTGCTATACAGGGTATCTCATAGAGCTTGTAGAAAAAACTTCGGGGGAGTCTATTTCATTCAATTTAGAATAAAAAATATTCTTTACACTTTGAGTGAAATGTCGAAAGTTACAGAGATAAGCGACATCAAAGTTTGCATTTTTATTTAAATCTTTGACTTATTTTCAGTAAAGTGTTGGACTACCACTACAGTAAGTTATATGGGATATTAAAAATTTATTCGCTTTGATACAAGTCAAATAAAATTATTAAAACCTTTCAGAAATTTGAAAGGTTCACGTTTTTGTCATTTTATTTGACTTGTATTAAAGCGAATGAGTTTTTGTTCAGCGGAATTACCAACTGACCTTTATTGCCAACAAAACGATAAGAGCTATCTCATCTGTGCACAAGCGCCCTAATAGTGTTGAAACCAATCTTGCCACCACAATAGAAATATTTAAAACAAATTATGTTAATCGATTAGAAAGATATACAGAAAAAATATACATCAAAAAAGTATTTGATAGCCACCACAAAACAACCCGTTACTTTTGCCTTCTGGGGAACATTGGCATTAATATTTCATCTGTATATATTTTTAATTGATTTTTTTTTTTTTTTTTTTTTTTTTTTTTTATGGTTTTTGTGTTTAATTTGTAGAACTCCATATTTATTTTTAGCGAAATTTAAAATAAATTAAATTTTAATAAATATTATTATTAAGTTCTATGGGTTAAGTATTTTTATGTGTTACAGCTGTTTCGGCTTGTAAGGCTTGTGTTCTATGGGTTAAGTATTTTTATGTGTTACAGCTGTTTCGGCTTGTAAGGCTTGTATTGACTGTTTGATAATGGCCTTACAAGCCGAAACAGCTGTAACACATAAAAATACTTAACCCGTAGAACTTAATAATAATATTTATTAAAATTTAATGTATTTTAAATTTCGCTAAAAATAAATATTTTTAATTGATTTATCATGTAACATCACAATAAAATATGTTCTCATTTTAAAAAAAGGAAACATTGATTTGAGTGAAAAAGAATCATCAAAACTATACTCGGAATGAGATAACCTTTTACCAAGGAGGATTCAAGATAACTTTGTACCCTACTGGAATCGACATTTAACTTGTTGAGGGCCAAAAAAACATAGAAAAACATAGATCACCAAGGCCAAAGATTTTCTGAATTTTTTGTGATTTTCTTTTGAAAAAACGAAAAAACCATGAAAACATGCGTATATTAAAAAAAAAACACCCACATTCATATTATTTTATCGTAATTGTCGTAATGCAATGATTTTTTTATCATTTAAGTAAAAAAAAATATATTTTTCAATTCTGATAATGTTGCCAGCGCAACATTATATGAAAAATAATAATTTATTTTTATTTGTTTATTAGAGACAACACTACAATTTTTATTTGATGCCTACCTAATAATCTTCTGTGTGGTATATTTTGTTGCACGGCACGGCACACAACGGAACATCGCACTCATAACACATAAATATGATATACCTTCACACACACACACATATTTCAAATAAACGCAACATAATAGTGTGTATTTTTGTTAATAAATGCCTGTTAGTATTCAATTGAATCATAAATCTATAAAAATTGACAAATATTGCAAACATATCTTATATATTTGTGTATATGTGTACAAATAAATCGAAAATCGAAAAAATAAATCGTATTTCCTGCGCACTTTGTGCGTGACCTTGAATGACGGAATATTTGAATTTCGATTGCAGAACATGCGTGCCAGGCGCCACCTACAACTATCCCATACGATTTTGACGACAGAAAAACTTCTGTTTTGATTGTTGATTTAAAATATAATCGGTGATGTTTTTGAGTTGAAAATGGAACGACAGGTCACCATGGGATTTCTGTACTGGGAAAAAATCACATTTTTCAAATTCAATACGCGGCCGTCGAGAAATAATTAATTTTGTGCCTGTCGCATACATCCGACGTGGCACTCTGGCCCCTGTCATTTTCTGTCACACAGGTCCGTTGTGGCCCGAGAGAGAGATTAATGCTTAAAATTGTGTAATGCCTCACCTCAATTCTTCTAGGTATGGCAGCCTTTTCTTGCTCTGCTAAAAATTTGAACGTACTTAGTTCTAAATTTGCTTGTTCTATCTGATCATTTAGTTCTTGGAATTGTTTCAACAGTGCTTGTGTTCTACTTTGATAGCCACCAGTTAATACTCGCAATTTTTTTTCCATTTTGGAACATTTTTTGGCTTCTTTCGCCATATGATTGCGGTTTTGCTCCAATCTCTTTTCTGCCGATTCCAATCTATCTTTTTTACTTGCAAGATTAGCCCTTGTGTATCTGTTTTGGCTTGGCAAAAATAGTACCTGAAAAATTAAAGGGTAGTCAATTGACAATATAATAGTAATGTAGTATAATAATAACTTAAGTTTTAGAAATAAGTTTTATAAAAAGAACTGAAGTTTAACAGTTTTATAAATAAAGTATACCTGAGCTAAACATTCTTCCCAAACTTGTGAATAAGCATCGATACTGAGTTCACCATGTGCCATTCCCTGTTTAACAATTTCCATTTCCTTCGTAAGACAGCTGTTTGCGTCTCGTAACTGTTCAGGTGTGAAGTCTTCATAAGGGTTCTGTTCCAAATATGCTAACTGTGCCGCCTGTTGACTAGCTTGTCTTTTTTTATCTGTTCCTGTTAAAGTGTTAAAATATATTTTTAATATATATCTAATTGCCAGAAGACAATCGGACCAAAAAGCCACCTTAATTAACACTCAATTTCAGTAAAATATTACTGTAACATAACACTCTGAATTATCCCCCTATTCTCGGTATAAGAATATTGTTATTGTGAAATGGGTGAGTAGCCGTCACCTTCACTCCTGGCAACTTTTTCCTGCACCTGGGCGATGACTGGCCACGACAAGGCGATGCGCAGCACAAATGAATTAGAGCCACCGAATCGTAAAGTCCAACTATTAGGTATAATCTTGCAACAGGGTCTCCTAACCACCAAAGACATGTATTATTCAAGAACGTCACAAAATTAAGAGAAAATCACAGTTATAATAAATATCCCAAGACAAAATAGATAGGACGTATTTATTTATACATGTGTAAAGTTTCCATGAGAAATATCAAGACATCTGTCAAGTGTCAATATTCATGGCATAGTAGAAATATTGGATTAATTTTAATATAATTTGGATGATGAAATTCCTATATGTGTGAAGAAAACTGATTTCTAGTAACTTTTGAAATAATTTTAGTATAGTAAAACCACGTGAATTTGAACCTCAACAATTGTAATAATTCAAAAATTTTAAAATACAAGCAATTCAAAATAATTTTTAGAGCCATACATTTTAAGTTTTAATTCAAAGTTTCGGTTGCGCGCTTCTGTGTGGAGTGTCTTTATGTATGTTGCTGTACCTTGTGGATCTACCCTGTACCCTATCTTGGGATCGTGGAATCTTATCTATACATAATATGTTGCGATCCCTAAAATTGGTGAATCCTATGCATGTATTCTTCAGTTGTTCAGACACGTTTAAATTAGTTTTTTGTTTGATTTTTATAATAGCCGTTTTTGTGTTGAAAGTGTTTAATTTTCTTTGGAAGAAGTTATTACTGACATCCTATTATTTCACATTTTTATGAACAATTTTTATTAATAACTGAACTGTGTTGGTCTGAGTCAGAAAAAAGGCAGAATCGAAAGTTAAATTGAGTAAATTTAAAGAAAACTCTAAACATTTTCAATTACGACCATACAAATATGACGAATCGGAAAAAATTATGATTTTTTTTCACAAAACAGCAAATATGTCAATATTGGGTACTTTAGTAATATAAATAGCGCAATCTTTACATTAACATAATAAATATTGCATTTTCGAAATGATCTTTTAAAATATGTGTTTTCGATGAAATTAACGTATTTTTTCGTAACAACGGAAATAATGAGTTTCATGAATTTTACGAATTTCGATTGATTAATCATCCCTCAAATTTAAAAGATTTTACTGTATCTACTTTATGTAAATTCGGATATCTATCAAAAATACATTTTTGATTTGTGCATAAGACAAAAAATACTCTTCTCCGCATTACAAAATTTAAAAAAAAATTGAGTTTTTTCAGAGTAAAAAAACTGACAAAGCAAAAAAATACGCTCACTTTGTTCGTAAAGCCAGACTTCAAACAGCCCTCCTGTAAAAAATTGCTATTTTGTAGAAGTAGGGAACATAGATATGTAATAGAAGTTAAGACATGATTTTTAGTTATAATATAAACCAATGAGAATAGTGCTGAATGTAAATATGTATGTACCTACATATATACAGTAGATCCTTGTTATAACGAACCCCGTTATAATTTTATAATTTTAGTTCCGTACGAAGACACATCCATACATTTACCTAAATATATAACGAATTTTTAAATTCTTTACAATTTCTCCTTGGGATTTTAATGGGCCCCTATAAAGCATTTTGCCATAATCCCCGTGAACTCTAGTCGGGACAATAGTTTTATTGCCAATTGTCAAAAAAGGTTAGAATGAGGCACGTGTGTATTGTCTTCTAGAATCGCGTAAAAATATTACATCAAATTTTTCACACAGATTGTACTTAAATCGAAATATCCCAATATGTATAATGAAAAAAAAAAGTTTGTTCAAATAAAATATGTAATAATATTGCGCAGATTGTTTTTCGCGCAGACACGCGATGGGGAATAACCCCGCAAGCCGCCGCGTCGCAAGGCACAAAGTCGCGCGCATGTTTAAGTACGGCCGCTTTGAACTGTGAACGCCTCTACGATCATTTATTAAGCGAAACATTATCAGAATTTTTCATTTTCACTATTACCATCAACTTTTATCACTTTTCATATTATATGTACTTGAATATTTACATCGATTGCATTGTGTACGGCATTTTCGAAGGTCAGAACTACCGGCGCGGCACGGCGTTCGCGGCATTTTCTGTCACCAAAATTATCATCCGAGATTCTTATTTTGAGTCAAATAACTGAGTTAATTAAATACAAAACTAAACGAGGGAAAATAAATTATACAATTTTAAGAGATCGATGTTTTACTGTACGCGTTTTGCGGCATACGTACCTATGCAATTTATGTGATTATTAATTTTAGAAAAAAGTGTCAGATTCCTCAGAGACATTAGTTTTAAATACTCATAACTTCCTTTGTTCGCTGAATGTCTTATTACGTAGCATCCACATAAACCGACAATGGGGACTTATTCAAAACCATTTGCGATCTCTTTTAAGGCCGCGGTACTTTTTTTTTGCTATGGCGCACAATATACATATTAGGAAAAAAAAATTGTTATTATTAAATTAAATTTAATAATAACAATTTTTATAACAATTAAATTAAATGTTAAATTGGGAATTCGTTATAACGAAATTTATATTTTTCGGTCCCTTGGATTTCGCAATAAGGAGGTTTTACTGTATTATTTATATACTGTTATTTTAAAAAAGAAACACAGAGCAGCCCTGATATAAACTATAAAAGTATGAAAAATATAAAAAGAAACTGAAATATAACTTCACTTTTCAAATAAAAAAATATATAAAATACGTAACTGCAAATTTAAATAAGTCAAGTGTTATATAACTCAGGGTGTTACTGTGCATATTACCCACTGTAAGTAATCCACATTCACGGTATAGAAGTTTGATTTATTCACCTGCCACAGGATTTTGCAGAGAATCATAGTGTAACATGGTAATCATTTCTTTCTTTATAAGTTCCTCAGCCTTCTGCAGCTCGGTAAGTGGTCCTGTATCACCACGGGACCTCAGTACTCCCGTATTTATGTCGGCTGGACGAGGTAATGTTCTCTGTACCACTTGCGAACGCAGAGCCATTGCTGCTGCTCCTGTTGTAGACATTTTGAAACAAATTAAACATCGAGGTAATCGGTTTTGGTATTGGTTTACTAATCTACACTAGGACTAAAAAAAGTTTACCATAAACCTTATGATGGATGTTTTTTTAATAAACTAATATGGAAGTAAAATGCAATAAAACCTTAGGATATATACTCGTAGAAATATTGAAAGCTGGACATAATTAAATTTTAAATCAACTAATAACAATTAAAGTCCATTAATTCGGACCCCAATAATTCACAATTTTTAATACTCGCAAGTCCCAAAATGTTAATTTCATAGTAATTCATAATTTTAAACAATTTTTAGCCTCTTGTGCCATAAATACATTTTCGTTCACATAATTAATTATTTTTTTTAATTTTGATAAAATTGAAAAAATTATTTCAATTTTTTCGCAAGTGAGAACAAAAAATATGCCAACATCGGGTACTTTAATAATAGAAATGTCGCGATCTTTGTATTAGCGTAATGAATATTTTACTTTTTCGAAATGATTTCTTGAAATAGGTACCTATGCAAAAATACGGACGTTTTTGACAAAATTAATGGCTTATTTTTCATGAGTTTTATTAATTTTTGGCAAATTTCACAATCACACCGAGATATTTTTTGTACCTTGAATTTAGAATTAACAGGGTTCCGCATAATTGGAAATGTTTTTTTGGGTCGTGAATTGAATTTTGAATTAATGAGGTTCTACCGTGCAACACAACTCCATTTTCCCCTATCCGCTATTTTGTTTTTTTATTTTGTATTTATGCACAAAATCACAAGCAACACACAAAATAGACAGGACATACCCGGACGTCTATGAGAAATGTCTAGATATCTGTTAAACATCAAAATTGATGAAATGTACAATGTTATATAACAGCGGTAAAGACATGATTGTTGCGCTTTATTGCTACCTGGGAATAGAGGGGTATGTATGTATGCATAATCTCACCAGAAGATCTCAAAAACACCTATGAAAAGGAAAATTACAAACTTTTTGCTTCAGCTTCTTTTTCCTTCTTCAGATCGATGTCTGCCTGATCTTCTGTTATGGAGGCCTGATTATCATCCTGTGCATCCTCTGTTTCATTATCCGGTACCACTATCTCATAGTCATTCCTTGGCGTTGGCAGAGATTGCAATCCAGCTCTCAAAGATGCTTTGATCTGCAAAAAGTATAGAACACCAAATATTATTGGGTTACCTGTTTAGTTGTGTTTTGAATGTCTTTTTCTATTTGTGCAGTTCATAAAAAAATACATATTTGGGATATAGTAGCACCCCTTAATTTGAATATAAGTGTAATTTGAAAACCAATACAACACAAACAACTACGTACACTTTTATTTAGTGAATTTTCTGTCATTGATATTACTTATATGTTTTGTACTAATTTATTTGTTCTATTGTTTTTTACTAATTTTCAAAATTATGTATTTTAGTTGAAGTTATTGCTAATTATGAAATTTTCAAAATTTTGCTACGTTTTACCGTATTTCAAATTGGTACGGTTTTGTGAAATGAAATAAAATAGGTTGATTCCTTGTGTTTTGAATTTAAAAGTTTAAGTGTATCTCTGTAATCCTTCAGGGATTTAAATATTAAAAAGTACATGGATATATTTACCTGTTTCTGAAAGTGGTTGACTTGTTGCGGGGTGTCACCGAGTGCCAGCCTTTCTTCCGGGTTGATATTTAATTTGTCTCTTAGACCGGGTGTGTATCCCTAAAACAATATTTCTTTACTGATTGAACCATACACCATATAGAATTTAATAAAATATCTGATACAAATTCCAACTCAAGTTTACGTGCCGACATCATATATAGCGATGAGAATGTAGACGAATTTTACTGCGAGCTTAAATAGCTTTCAAAGCTTCAAGAAAATGCAAAGCATCAATTATAGTTTCATATTTTGAGTATGTTTTAGTGAATGAAGAAACAATAATTATGTCTTACAGGGCCTCCAGGTTGACCTTGCCCCCCGGGGGTACCGAAACTACCCGGTGTTGATAATTCACTCCTCACAGATCTAAAAAAAATTAAGTACATTATTTTTCATTAGTTTATCATATATAACCATTTGAGTCAAACTTTTGTGTAGTCAAACGATCAATTTAATTGATAAAATGGTAAGAATACTTAAAACATTTTTCCTTAGCAACATCGGACTTGCCTGAAAGGTGTAGCGAGTACTGTGTTGGGAGTTGCTACAATTTGATTCTGCGGCATGGATCCACTGAAATCTGGATTGTACAGAGGAGTATTCAGACCACCCTTCAAAGGAGTGTCCACGTGTGTTAATGCCATCATATTCTGGGCTTCTTGTAGTACTCTGAAACATTTGATTTGTAAGAGCTATAAAAAAGAATGGAACGTGTTTAATTGAGTCACTAAAGGTTCTGTGTTATTCGCAGTTTTCTTCTGGGAAAGATTTATTATGACTTATAAATAGTTAATTTAAAAAAAATTGAAAATATTTTCTCATGACCTACTTCTTCATTAAAATTCAGCGCAAAAAATAGCTGCACCCTTATGAGCCTACCACACGTACAAGTATCACCACACTTTTGCATGCGCATGCCGGTTTGTACACTGAACACCGTGCGTGTATCACCAACACATTAATTAGAGACAAAAATTCCCATGAAGCGTCAATAAAACTTGAATAACGAAAGACAACAGAGAAAAAAAATATCTGGAATTTAAAAAATTAATTTTGCAACTCAACTGAACTATTTTTTGAAATACACATGATATTTCAAAAAACAAGACTTTGATCATAGATTTGTTTTTGTACTTACTTTGTGGTTGGAAGTAATTATGTATTAATTTTTAAAAAACTAACTAAAGTTATCTGTTAATTTCCCATTAATTACATATAAACATATATATATCACTAGATTGAGACTTTTTGATTTCTAACATTCCTCAATTAACTAACCGAACGCCTCTATTTTTTATATGTAGAATTTCAATGCATTTTCTTTTTTAAATGTGTGGCATGTCTTTAAAAGATAATTTGTCAGCTCTAAGGAATTATTATTATTAAGGCTCAACATTTGAGTTATTTACATATTATTTATAGAAGTTATTGTGCTTTAGGCTTGACGTAGATGCAATGGTATCGAAATTGTAGACGTAAAAAACAATCAATACAAAGTTTGTTAGTTTTTGAATTTAATAATAAATTTTGTGGTTTTATTGTATATTTCAATACCATACAGATATAAAATCCTACAAAGTAGGGCAATTTTCTAGAGTTCTAAAACATAGTTGGTTTAGTAATGTATTGATTGATAAAATAATTTAGTTAGTGTCGTTTAAAACTATATTGATGATGAAGAGGCTGGGAGGTGACAGAGAGGAGTGGAGAGGGCGAGTGCTTGTTGCGTTGTGTGCAGACCAATCCTAGGATTGCGACCCAAAAAGAAACATGAAACTAAACAAACAAATTTTTACAAAAATGTGATACAAAATGAAACAGAAGCTGTGAGAAAGAATACTCGTCGTCGCTGTATTTAATTTGAATTTTCGGATAATCGTCTTAATTAAATAATTGACAATATTTCCAACTTTCAAGAACTCAATATTCAATATATCTTAAACGGGCACTTAAAATAAAATAAAAATTCAATAGCGAATGTGGTGTTTCCAGGTAAATCGTCAAAACAATTATAATCAGCTCAAATATCAGACCGATTGTCAAAACAATTTAAAGTGACAATCACCTGTCCGTTTGCGGTGCTGGTGTCCTGGCGGCAGTGGCGTGCTGTGGTGTAATGGCATAGTCAGCCAACAGGCTATCAGTGGCTCCTCCCTCACCGCTCTCAGCCGCCACCTCCCGAGCCACTTCGCTTGCACGTCCTAGCTTCACGACTTGTTGCAACTCCTACAAAGATTTTACAAAATGAGCTTAAGGCTGAACATTATTTGCAAATACATATTTTGGCATTTTATGTCAACAAATGGCGTAGTTTTAAAAGCATTCTCTGCATGTTGGTGGTAACGGCAAATGTCAATTTGCGGCTGTTCATTATTTGTGATTAAAAATCACTAAAAGACGTATTTCTATGCCAAATTTGCTTTAATATGAATTTATATTATACTATACTATCGAAAGCAATTGATATCTCCTGTTTTATATCAATTTGTCGAACATTTGAGGTTTTAGTCAAGGCAAAGACAAAGACGCCGTGAGTGTCTAACATGTAATTCTTCGCTATTAAGAATACGAAATGCATAAAAAGAATTGCGGAAATATTAATGTTTTTTAAATTCTATACAGAAAACAATACAGTAAAACCCCATTGATTCGAACCCCTGATAATTCGAAATTCACCATAATTCGAAATTTTTAAAACCCACAAGTCCCAAGATGTGAATTTCATAGTAGATTAACCCCGATAATTCGAAAGCCTCGGTAATTTGTATTTCGAAATAATTTTTAGCTCCTTTTGCCACAAATCAGTACATTTAAGTTCAAAAAATTTGAATTTTTTTTGAAATTTGACAAAATTGAAAAAATATTTCAGTTTTTTCGCAAATGAGAAATATGGTGTACTTTAGTAATAGAAATGTCGCGGTCTTCCCATTAGCGTAATAAATATTGCGTTATCGAAATGATTTCTTGAAAAATGTAGATGTTTTTCATTATTGACTTTTTTCATGATATTAACAATTTTTGGTGAATTTCGCAATCGTATCGCGATTAAAAAAAAATTTTTGTACCTTGAATTTCGAATTAACGGGGTTCCACATAATTCGAAATGTTTTTTTTAGGTCCCTCGAATTTCAAATTAATGAGGTTTTACTGTAAGAACAACACTTCAACAGTTGAAGGAAGTTGTTAAAGGCAACAGGAATGAGGGCGTCCGCGAAAGACCTGGGATCAGATACTACAAGTATTTGAGAATAGCCCTGCTAAAAGCCGCAATAACTGTAGAACTTGTATGAATGCGGCCGAAGCAAAAGTGGTGTGCCAGGATAGAAGAGTGTGACATTCAATCCCCTCTGTCAACCTCTGCGGGGAAACGGCGTGATGGCTAGTTAGTTAGTTACTGTAAGAAGATGACTCAATAATATACAAGCGTTTGACGAAGGTTAAAATAAGTAAACATTTTGATACACCGACAGTTGAATGATGATGCTTCTTGTGTTTCCGTATATATTCCTTTGGCTCATCAACATCAAATAATATATTGTTGTCTCTTTCTATCAGAACCATCCTCTCCAGCAATGAATTTGTAAATATAATGAAAGTGTAATATTAATCCGATATTGGGTTTAGATGACGTCTTGAAAGATCACAATCTATAGAGGTAATAATACCTCGAATTTGACAGCTGTGAAACGAATGTGAGCCTTAATATAAATTTGTCGGTTATGTCTTTATTTGCATCTTTAAATGGGTGTCTTTTCTTTTGTTTTTTAAGATTTAATTCTCATGCCTCAACCGCATCGGCAAAGTGGACGGAAAGGCCATGCAGTGTTCGATAAGCGTATATTATATGAAAAAAAAATTAAATGATTTAAAAAGAATTGCAGAAATATTAATATGTTTTTTAAATTCATTTTGATAATTTCAGTCTATCGGCTGTCATCGGGTCCGCGCGTCAAAATCGAATATCGACAATAAATATGTCATCTATCACATCTTTTCACTCTAGCAATTATCACGGTACATATAATGAAATCTTATGTCACTTTACATTACTTTTCACACTTGTCTTGAAAGAGCATGATCAAATTACAGAATGCCTCGAATTTCAAAATTATACTATGAAAGTCCAGTCTTAAAATATGAGACTAAATTACAAAAATATTAATTCGCAATTGTTTATTTTAAGAGCTACTACAAAACTAATAGGGACAAACAAATATACATCTCGCAGAATATAAAGATGACATATATTTTTTTCAATTACTGTGTTCATTGCTATCGGTATAAATGAGACTCAAATTTATTTTACCATCTATTATGTTTTATAGTTATAGTTTTATAGTTTCATACTTATGCAATCTTGTTACCTGATCAGAAATTTGTGGTTCAGGCAAAACAAGCTTGCTCCTTTTCTTAGCTGGTCCATCACCTGACAACATAGACTGGGGAATATCATTCTCCTTGCGTTGCTTCAATTTATTTTTGTCCTTCCTACGTTCACGCTAAAAACAAAAAAGTTGCAATTAATATTTCAAAGAACTTTTCGTACTAACATATAAATCTCTATAAATATTCCTCAAATGAGATTATTATACCTCTTCTTTTTCCGATTTCAATTCCCCATCAAGATGTTGCTGCCTCAATTTTGAAAAATCAGGAGCCATTGGATCTATTACTTCATCAGCTGTATCGTAAAATCCTAATGCAGGTCGCTTTTCAAAAGGTATTTCTGCATTATAATCTATTCCTCTCTTTTTCTTGTGTCTAAAAACAGTAGCATTAACATTTATTTCATACAAAATACACTCATGCTGGATTGAAATCCAAGTTTGGGGTTTTCCGACACTTTAAGAAGCAGAATGAGTAGTTGCAATTTTTCACACACTATATTTAAAGTAGTGATGATATTTTAACCGGTAATACACTAACCGTTATTTGAATCTGATTGCGTTGATGATTGGCAACTGAGTTTTTGCAATTCGACGGGCAACCATAGGTACTAGACAACAATTTTATCTTATCAATCATCGATACAATCATATACAACTCCCAAATAACTGTACCAAAAATAACTGGTTGAAATAATGGTTTAACCATCAATAGTTTAAAGATATCTCTAAACTAAAAATACTGAATATTAATCAATAATTGCATTCTTTTTTTGGTGTATTATGTATGCATAGTAGATAAAATGTGATTTTTAAGAATATTACCTTGCTGCAACCAAAATTCCAGCCGCACTCAGCTCCCGTCTCTTTTGCAGTGCAGCCAATCTTCTTGCTTCTTCGAGCTGCTTTTCTCTTGCTTTACGCTTTGCTTTTTTACCTTGTGTATTAGCCAATCTAGCACGAGCTTCAGACAGCATCTCGAGTTCTATAAAAGATGAACAATTATAAATAATATTTATATAATACAAGATGCGAGTTAATTATTATATACATAAAAAAAATTACCATCTTCATCCATATCTTTTGGGTCAGGACGCGCTGGCTTGGTTTCAGGATTTGGATCAATTTCACCTGGCTTCAGTTTCCGGGGGTCGTCATTCATATCATCTCCCTCTTCTTTTTTTTGGGCTTGATCTCTGAAAATAACACCATAAAAGTTATTTATCTTTCTTACTATTTTTACTAATCACTGGACACTGTTTTAAGATAAAGCAAGCGTACTAAATACATCAGGTGTAGCAGTCAGTACATTGAAATAAGCTGTACATAAATAAATATTTTGGAAAAAAGGAAAAATTAAATATTCATCCGACAGAATGTACTTATATTAAAATCAGAATAATATTTTAATATGAGTATTACGAGATATATATAATTTATTTTGTGGAATTTTTAGTTAGGTACTGCTTATTTCAAGGTAATGACTGCATGTTGCTGAAATAAATAATACACTAGTATGCAAGTAGTTGGAAACCAATTGGACAATGGCGGCATGTTGTCGAGGTTCAGTTATCGCAAAGCAAATGTTCGCAATATGAGGAATGATGTTGATGGGAAAAGCCTGCACTCGCACGTGTTCGTAAAACGAAGATTCTTGCACCGGGACACGTCTGCACAATTAAGGAATAGTGCCAATTGGCATTAAATTTAAAATAGGGCACAACAATATTATGGGATACAAGAAGGAAAGGTTTGAAAACAAAAATTGAGATAATCAAGCAAGCTTTACGTCTGTAAGTTATTGCAATCTTAATAAGGGCAAACTGTTACTATCAAAGATTTGGAAAAAATCAATGTTATTCCATTTTAGAATGCTGTAATATATCAAAAAAATTTAAACACTTACAAAAGATACTCGTATCTCTCCAAACATTGTGCAGCAGTTCTTCCAATTATAGGGGCAATGGTTCTCCATTGAGTCGGCATAAGCTTCGCGAGATGCAACAATTTTTCATCCTCTTCCCTTGACCACTCAGTTTTTTTAATGCTCGGATCAAGCCATTCGTACCAACGAGCTTTACATTGCTTCGCGGACTTGCGATGGATCAGTGAAGCAATTCGGGACCATTGATTTTTACCATATTTCATTACCGCCGCCTTTAATATCTCGTCCTAAAATATACAGGTTATAATAATTAAATACGCAAAATTTCTAAATTAATATTAAGTTTTTTTCACAAAACCTACCTCCGTGTTCCGCCAAACACCGCCCTTTATCATAATACGAGGCATTTTTACGTTAATATGTTATCTCTTTTACTGAAATATAAAAATTAGTAAAATAACATGACAGCAACTAAACTGACGGCAGATGCTCTCAATAAACCATAAGCAATAAGCACAGAATATAGACCAAAATAGAATGGCAACTGTTATTTGCAAAGTGACATCTTGCGACTATGGGAGATATTATTATTTATTTATATATTTGTCCTTTTTTTCTTTATTTATTTATTTATTTCAATTAAATGAATATTTAGACCGTATTCTGAAAATAGCAATATTGCTATTTCTGTATCTTGACAGTTATTGTATAACATTATAATGCTGTTAATTTTAACGTTTTAAGTTTGACAGGTTTGAAATTAACGAATTCAAATAATCAGATAAGCTCTAAAACGTAAACAAACGCTAAGTTATTCACATATTATGAAT
This sequence comes from Agrypnia vestita, assembly GCA_016648135.1. NCBI lineage: Eukaryota > Metazoa > Arthropoda > Insecta > Trichoptera > Phryganeidae > Agrypnia > Agrypnia vestita. The sequence goes on from JADDOH010023402.1 coordinate 30,505, forward strand.
AACTTATTTTACTTTCGTTTATTTACGTTTTAGAGCTTTCTGATTGATTGAATTCATTAATTTCAAATCTGTCAAACTTAAAATGTCAAAATTAACTGCATTACAATGTTATAAAATAACTGTCAAGATACAGAAATAGCAATATTACAATTTTCAGAATACGGCTGTTTGTTTCTGAAAATGAAAATAAGGTTTAACAATAAAAGATGGTACATTTAATTAAAAATGTATTATCCGTCAATTCTATAATAAGAGTCAGAAAAAGAATTGGCAAAGAAAACTGACAATTATTTTTAAATTAGTCAATATTGTTACAGAATATTTTTTAAATTTTACACACTACCTTTCTGTAAAAGAAAAATCTCATGTTTAGAGCAGGAATATGTTTACATAATGAACATAATTTCAGATTAAAATACATGATTTTGTTTTAAAAACAATGTTCATATTTAAAATTCATTCAATTCAAAAACATAGAATTAATATTTTTTTAAATACCAAAACTCGCAAAGAAAATAAAAATTCAATATTATATATTTTGTAATTATTAATATTTTAGAAAATAAAATGTAAAATTGATCGGTAAATAATTTACACCACAAGCTACCATTTTAATAGGTAAAGGAAATCAATGATTTGTGATGATTATACAAAATAAGATTACACTTCGTATTCATGTGGTAATTAATTTTCATTGCCTGTTAATAATATTACTAATATTATTTAAGTGATGTGATAAAAAAATGTAACATTCAAATAATATATTTTTTAGATTCAGAATGATTGTTTTAAGTACAAATATACAAAGGAAAAATTCAACGAATATTGATTTAAAAAAAACATTGCAATAAATTCCTACCCAATTCGATATAAAATATTTGGGAGCAATTATAAATCATAAACTAAACTTTACATTGAACACAAAATATGTAACAAAAAATAGCAAAATGAATTTCACCCTTGGAAAGAATCAGAAGAGATCAAAACAGAATTGTGCAAAAATATATCATATAACGCAATAATTGTCCCCCGCATCAACTACTGCGGCAGTATACTATTTCTGGGTTGAAGAAGAATTGAAAAAATAACAATACTCGAAAAGAAAGCATTAAGAATTATACTAAAAATAAATCAATACACAAGAATTAAAGTGGTGATAGAAAGTTTACCAATAATAGACAAATAATTAAATTTAATTCTATTTCTACTTATGTATAAAATTAATAATGGATACAACATCTTTGAAGTATTAAGAAAAAACAAACACAAACACTGCACTGCACAAGAGAAGATGAAAAGATTACATTAAAAAAAAATCACAAATTTTAATCATGCACAGTGCTATATATAAAACTACTACTACAACGAAACTATACATAAAACTACCAGGGACATTAGAGATGTAAATAATATAACAACTTTAAGAGGAAACTAAAAAAATATGTGATACTTTAGTTAGAATAAAATTTTAAATAATTATATGTAATGCTGTATATATAAAGAAATATAAAATTATTATATTTCCTATTTAAAGAATAAATTTTTAAAATAATAAAAAAAGGTTAGGAATATCATCTAAATGATCAAAAGTGTGAAGATATGATAAACAGAGTACATTCTAATGGGTTGACAGTATTTTCAACGATTCTTACATACATATACATTACACATACATAATAATTATTCTGGATACACAACAAAAAAAGTATTCTTTTCAATTGTCATTTTACACTTCAATGTTCAGAATAATTATTTTCAATTAAATAAGCGTATACAAGAACAGATATCAATAAGACATCATTTACAATGCATTGCAAATAATATAACCGGTCAGTAAGATCAAGCGGTTTGAAACTAAAAAAGTAGAACAAATGATTTAATATTTTTTATGCTTATAGCGTTAAAAACCACACATATTTTTTTTAAACGTCTAATGATTTCGATACTGTATTATATCTTCATCAGGACGATCGGACAATAACTTCCATAAGTTTAATTTGTAAGGAAAAAAGGCAAACAGTGTTAATGATCGCAAAATTATACGGCTTTCTCAAAATTCACAAAGGAAACAGCCCCATCAGATCAGCAGTATCCCAATGTAATGCAATTCCCCAACATTCAAAATAACTTCAATCATTACAAAAATATTAAATAACTCCAACGTATTTAAACCAAAGTATACAATTAAAATTTCATGTAGTCAATACCTTAAAAGATATTGAATGAAAAGTTAGTATCATTTGATATTGCAAGATCATTCATTAATGTTCCCATTCAGGAAAGCAAAACACTAATTTTAGATATACTAAAAACACCAGATTTGTCGGAAGGTCTAAATGATTTATCTCTTTTATAAAACCTTGTCTCAATCAAAATATAATAAAATAGTTATATTATGCTGTACCCATTGATAAACCTTATACGCAAATATAAGGTTTATCGATGGGTGCATGTGAGGCAATCCAAATCCTTGCAATATTCAAAAAATTCTAAAACAAATAATTGAAAATCAATTTGATAAAGAAATTTATAACATCTAACGCCGATATCTCAAAACTGCATTTTTCACTTAATACACTAAAGTACTCATGGTTCGATATTATTATGCACATTATTTTTACATTTCTAATAATATTTTACAAAGTCCACTGTCTGTGAAGCCTCTTTGTCGATGCTTACATCTGCATGGATTTTTAAGAATGCTGCTACAGACCGGTTAGGCAGCAACGCTTTCTTTCTTCTTCTTCTTGATTTTAACCTTAAAAATAATACAATCTGTTAAATTTGACAACGCTGGAAAATGACAGATGAGTGTGTCCATTTTTAACTAAATTTTATTAACAATTAAATTAAATTAATGGGTATTAACAATTAAATTAAATTAATGGGTATTAACAATTAAATTAAATTAACAAGTGTGGGAGAGTGTGTCCATCTTTAATTAAATTTTATTAACATAAACATACTTTAACTAAATTATTTATTTTGTAAATTTATTTATGAAATTACTTAGTAATATTTTAGTACTGTTATTTAAATTTATTTTATTCATGTTGTAAACATTTATTAATGTATGTATTGTGTATTAAAAAAAATACAACACAAGCAATCATTGTTTAAAAAATATTTAGTTATAGATTATAGTTGTATATTCTTACCCTCATCTCCTTTGCTGGAGCTGGGTTCTGAGGATTCCATTGAGATATTCATCCGTCACACCAATATTCATCTCCTTGGACTTGAATCTGTAGACATAATAATTTTACTTATCATTTACACATGTCAGTGGGAAGTTCTGTTCTTTCTAAAACCAGCAGTGAAATAATAATAACTCTTAATTAATAATTGTATGCATGTTATACAAAGATAATGATGTAATAATAATTAACCATAATTTTTTTTTGTATTTTAATCATACGGAAAACTTGGACAAATGAGTCAACAGTATTGAGATTTTATGGGAAACATAGCCTGTAAATTTATAGGAAACAAGATTTTGGAAGGGATAAAATAATACATAAAATCTAGAATTCGGTTAATTTTAAATTAGTAATCCTCTGTGACTACATTCAAAACAATTTTTTGGATATTGCTGCCTTCGCTTTTATACCCTATGTAAATTAGTTTTCCTTTGTAAAATAACTTTTTCTAATAAACTTTCAAACACAATTATAATAAAACATTCCAAATATAATTAATATAAAATACAATCACTCACGTGTATTTTCGGTTTCAGTATGACAGTTCAAAAGGACGATAAAATATTTCGTTTTTGTAGCAGATATCCTTTGTGAAATGTCAATATTCAGTTTCATATCGAAACAAACATATTATCAGAGGATGTCAATGTCGGAGGCGGTGACGTGGTAGCGGGATTGTAAAAAAATAAACAAGCAAAATCGCCACAAAATAAAGACATATTTGATAAAAATTAAAATGGCGTCGCTGTCGCAAATTGTGAACCACAGAATATTTGTGAACAGTGTAACCAATTTGAACATTTTGCGAAACCAACATTAATACCACTACAATAATTGTTAAAATAGTTGGCAAGGGTAGGTAAGTACTGACACCAAATTAGAACCGCCGAAAAATGAAATTTAAAAAAATTCCCATAAAAGAATTGATGCCATTATAACGGAATCGAAACTTTATGGATAGAGTGCGCAGGCCCTGGCAATAAGCCAATAAGCATAGAAAAGAGTGGCAATCAGCACAGAATAGAGCGAATAGAGATGATAGCAATAAGCACGTACTGTTTATTACATGTTTATTATAATAAATAGTTTATTAGGCTAGGCGCGCACCGCAATGTTAGAACAAAGGGTTTTGAATTGTTTTGCAGGTGATGCAACCGCGACCTACATGTGACGTTCCGCATCGGTGAGTGTAACAGCCTGCGCTGCCTGGGCCCCTGCCCGCGGCAGTCCCTTCGGCGGCGGGCGCTCTAGCCGCCGCCACATGTTTTCAGGAACGCGGGTCGACGCCATCAGCGTCGCTTGAGGAGAAGGCGGCCTGTAGCACCTCGGATAACCCAGGCGATGGCCGCTTCTCCACGGCGGGCTGCCGAGGAAGGCCTGATGCCTTCCTGCGGCTCGGCGGCTACCGGAGGACCGACACCACGTGCTTCCGCGACCTGGACCACGTGCGTTCCCCTCGGGTTGCCGCGACCAGCGTGGCTTGGCATGCGCGAAGCCACTTGCGGTTTTTACGACCGCGGCCACGAGAGTATCCAATAGTGACGACATTTGTTTTTTCCCTGATGTTTTTGAAGGCGCATACAGGACTACTTCTGGTGCGACCCTGCCAGTGTTGGCCGGTGTATTGCCGGCTGACCTACAGGTTATCGAGGCGTATGCTCGTGGCACTTTGAGGAAGGGCCTGGAGGTTGAGATCTTTGACGTAACCTTTAGGCCCTCTGATGCCAATTTTCGGGAAATGTGTGAAAGGATAAGAACGGTAGTATTGGAAAAATGGCAGGAAAGATGGGACACGGCACCCCTTGGGAGGTGGACCTTTCTCCCGAGGGTTGCCGTCAGAGAGGAAGGTGGACACTATCCTCCGGAGTTTGGACATCACATGATGCAGTTGGTATCGGGACATGGTGAATTTCGAAACTGAATGCCTTGGGTTTGGCTGAGTCTCCGTGGTGCACCTGCAGCCGTGTGCCGCAGACTCCGGAGCATATACTCTGGGTCTGTGAAGTCATGAGAGATGCTAGGGAGAGGATGCTAGAAGGATTGGAAGGGGTGGATCATCGCTCTCCTAGGAACGATGACCTTATCAGGAATGCAAGAAACCTCGGACTCTTTCGGGAATTCGTGAGGGAGTGGGTGACTCGCTGGGAGCTGCTCCGAGGATAGATTTTGCGAAGGACCGTGGATCTGTGGCGCCTTTGGATTGAACTCCATCTTTCTGTGTAACTGTGACGTCTTCATCCCCTATAGGGAGTGGTGTCAAAATGGCTTCCTGTCCCCTCGCTGTCCCTCTCCCGCTGTAATCCCTCTCTGCCTTGAATCTATATGTGTGAGTCTTAGTATTGTCTCTCTTGCTCTTGTACTGTATCCATGTCCTTTGTAACCTGTATGCATAAATCTTTGTATCTTATATATCTTTATTACCATGTAACTGAATTGAATATACTAATAAAGATTTTATTTCTGCAAGAGTGGGATAGTGATTGGGCTTTGCTTGCATCTCCCTGCTGGGCCGCTTTATACACGGTCCAGCATGGAGATAGCTATTAGAGTAAAAAATTTTCAACTAGGCGACGCATGAGAAGAACCGATATGTCAGCGTAAGCTCATAAAACGGTCCTGGGAAAGTGGTGGGTACCCAATCATGTTTTTGAACCGAATGTGACAGGGACCCGACGAACTAATGTGGGGGTCGGACTGATTATGTTTAGGCCAGGATTAGTTATTAAGTTAGTAATAGTGTTTTAGAGCGTAAGGTTTGACTGTGTATTTTTTTGTAATAAATGTATATAATTGTCATAGTGCTTTGAAACTCCCGCTACTTTCCTTGACATTTCATTGATAAGATCGTTTCGCACATTTCGTCGCATAATCTGCGCCTCACGCGGATTATTTGAGCGAAGCCCCCATATCAATGTTACAACTTGCTTGCGGCGTGGCGGTCATTATCTTTTTGTAGCATATTGGGAAAGCCTTGACTGCGCCGCACTATGCAGCGTTTCGCTGTTACCATATAATATTTTATGTGAAAGAATTATATTGTATAAAAAAATATATTGTACGCACGGCTTGCACATACTAATTCGATTGTCTTTCTTAAATGGAAAGAAGTCACCTACGAAATTGTCGATTTGTATAGAAAAATTCAAACAATTTTTTTATGAAAATTATGTATTTAATTAATCGAAGTATTTGGTCATTGTTGTCGATATACTTTTGACATTTTGATGGAAGTTCATTGATGCCTTTGCTATGGGAATCATGTGGATGAGAATAGATGAATTCTTTAAAAGCGTTTTTTACCGCCTCATCGTAGTTGAAATTTTTCCCTTGTAAATAGTTAACGGAATTCCCAAAAAAATGGAAATCGATAGGTGCAAGGTCTGGCAAGTCAGGTGAGTGACGAAGAGTTTCAAGTCAAACCTCCTGTGTTTTAAGACGGTCTGTTATGAAGTGTGTGGACGAGTGTTATCGTAGAGAAGTAGTAGACTAGGGTAATTGACAAGTCTCTGTTAGATAGCGAGCTTGTCCATAATCATTTTCAATTTTTGACAGTATAACTCTGCAGTGATTGATGTGCTAGATCTCAAGAAGCTCTAATGAATTATGCCGGCACAGTCCACCACAAGCAGTTTCTTAATTTGCGTTTGAGACATTGTTTGGCTGCCTCCCCTAGGTCCAACTATTGTGAAGAACATTTCTGATTATCATACAGAATCCACTTTTCATTATAAGTAATAATCTGATTCAGAATTCCCTCATTTATGTGCCGACTCAAAAATTAAGGAAAACCTCTGGCATGGTTATCACTACCGGAGGTATTAATTCACATAAAATGATGCGAATCCACATTTCAAAAATAGCTTTATGACCGGCGGGGCTTTCGCTCCAGGCTTATACCTACTGCACGTGCGCACAGCTGTGTGACAAACAACCTTTTTCTTTTGTAAGAACATTAATGCAATTTAAGCGGCGTCTAAGCTAGTTAATAAAAGTAATGAAAAATAATGTTTCTTCTAGCTTCTATATACTCTAAGGTCTCTTCGGTTTGGGAATACCGCACTGATTAGGAGTTTTCAGGGTAAATTTTATTGCGATCTGCTCGATGCGACAGCTGTCCTCAAAGGATCCGAAAACGAACAATGGCGGTATTTTATTTGGGAAGCAAGGAATTACCGAGAAATAGACGACAATATTCGGGAGGGTTGTAAAACGTTTGCGATACCCGGAGGTATTCCCGAGATCTTTGTATGTTTTGCCGACAATGGAATATCTGCACGTACACGTGCGGAACAAACAAAGCGTTTTTCCGCGAGGGTATGCAGAGGTTTATAGACAGAGATATATAACGATAGAGATAGATCGAAGATAATCAGCAATTTCTCCTACATAAATTTTCTAATAATATAATGCAAGCAAGTACCAAGATAAAATTACAAATCTGCTATATGTTAGAAGCTACATATGTATACATATAAGGAATTATTGGTATAAAATAATGGTAATAATATTAACTTTGTGTAAATGATTTTTATGTTAATGACTCGACGCCGACGGCGTTATAAATAAACAAATAGAATGTCGTGAGACGTAAATATGACTGGTGTGAACAATTTTAATGTTTGTAAATATATTTTTATGTGATAGTATATATGATTTAAAGATTCTCTAGACACAAATTCTAGTTATAATTATATTTGAATTAGTTAAGTTTTGATATTATTATTAATTAATTAAGTATTCGTATTGTAAGTTTATTTGTATTGTAAGTAGACTATAAGTAATGGTTTTAAAATATTCTTCATATCGATTTATGTAAAACGATAAAGCATTTGTAAGATGATTATCATGTCAATCTTATACATAAATAATTTTGCATCTAAAAAGCCCGGCCCGCTGACTTCCTGGCCGAAAGTACCCCGGCTTCCAAAACGCGACGAGGTTTCTAGGATTAAGGTAGATAATAAGATTAGGATATTGATAAAGCATTTGTGGAATTTGTATGATATAAACTGGTATTAATTATATGTATAAATTAAATTCTTTTTATTCAAATTCCCGCCACCTTTCTTCAGTGACCATCTCCAAGTAATTTGTAGATTTGTTAGCACCACAGAGCGGCAAGCTAGCCGGAGATCTGCCCTCTGAGAGGTGGACACCTGAACCCACACAGGTGTGTATCATATCACCTCGATGCGAGTCGCTGTTTTCCTTAAGTAAGTTCATAAGGTACCCACTTTGTGAGCTTCCTTATTTTCCCAATTATTAATTATTATCATTTTGTTACTGACGTTGAAGGCTGTGGCTAATCTAACATGGTTCGAGATGAATCCACTTCCACTATAGCTTTCAATTCGTCCGTATCGACTATAGTCTCCGGTCGTCGACGGGTCTTGTTGTTGAAGTCGAAATTTCCAGAACCGATCGACAACAGAAAGCGATCAAACTGAAAACTCACAGTGCATTCATTTAATATACCTGGTCCATACAAATCGTTGATGTTGCGTGCCGTCTATGCAGCATTAAGCCATGTATTCACTAGGGGACAAATTGTCCCTCAACAGCACGCGCGGCATAGAGTCTACGTGACGTTGCAACGTCGTGCACTGTCCCGCGACCTCGCGCACAACATAGCGCGGCATTTCTACGTGCCGTGGCAACGTTGCCATGCGCACGGTACCCGAGCGTACTCACTGCAACATTCCGCGGAGCGTCAGTACCACGTGGTATGTTTACAAGTGAATACGCATGCGCTGTATCTGTCAAGATGACAATGCGGGGAAACGAAATCGTTCTCGAACTCATCGAGCTGTATCGATCGAAGATCGCATAGAATGTCCGTCCTTCTTTCTCTTTGCAGTAAATAATTTCGCATTCTCCTCTTTTTTCTCCTCTTACTTTTCGATAAACTCATTAACATAAACAGATACGCGGCTATCATCATAACCTCATAGGGCGATATATTTCCGCGACGTCTGGAAAACAATAATTATTTGCAAAAAGGACCTTGTTTTTAATAATATTCAATTTACTACAGTAAAACCTCGTTAATTTGAAATTGCGACCCAAAAAAACATTTCGAATTGCGCGGAACCCCGTTTTCGCCAAATGAGATACCGCAGCTGTCAACATAAGCTCATCGGGTGACATTTCCGCGACAAGATATGCGAGTCCCGGTGTGTACACGTCAAATGGCCGCGTCATTGTCCCCGAAACATGAGCGTAGATGTTGATGCGACATGCCGAGCGGAATGTTTCGCGATTTGTCCCCTAGTGAATACATGGCTTTAGTACCATAACGGAACTTATATACGAAAAAAAAGTGAATTTTCATTTTTTCCGTGATCGCAAATACAGCAATATCAAAGAAAAAATAATCGACGTGAAAATAAGTGAATAACTAATTTTGAAAAAGGAATTCCAAGTCGAATGCACATAAGATGTTGAACTTCAAACTAGTCAGTATTAGAAAACGGCAATTTCTTAGGACCTAATATTATATTATTCTCCAATCACTTGATGCACGCTGACAGGCATACCTAGAACAGTACTGTTTTTGTAATTTGTAATGTATCGCGTTAAAAGAGTTGTCTGGTTAAGATTTTTCGAAAATACCATAAAGCCCTTCGCATTTCGACCACTGCTTTTTAATTGACATTTCATGTTTTGACATATTCGTAGCGTTCATATCCTGACCCCTCATGATGTATCGCATTTTTGTAGAAAGATCCTTAGTAGTTAAGTGAACGGTTACTTGAGGCAAATAACTGTGAAAAGCCTTTCTATAAAATTTTGTGAGTGACAGCGATTACCATAAATTATGTACAAGACCGTAGTCTATGACGCTTCGCCTCCGGTGGAGGATGTTGACACTCCCTTTACGAAGTAGATTTCGTCGGTTTCGGCTTACATTTAAGAAATACTAGACCGAAAATATGTTGTATTCGACTGGTTTACATTATTTATAGGCGTTTGTTGATTTTCTTTTACATTTAAGGTATGTTCTTGATGTTGTTTTTTCCTATGCCTGATTGCTTTTATGGGGCGATATACTTCTCTATGAATCATATCCTTCATTCTGAACATTATGTTTTTATTTCTTACGTTTCAGGAATATAAATATATACAAAATGGCACGGTCGATTAATCCAGCTCAGCAGAAGCTCGCAGAGAAGTTGGTTATTTTAAACGACAGGGGAATCGGAATGTTGACACGAATTTACAATATTAAAAAAGCTTGCGGTGATGCAAAATCTAAACCCGGCTTTCTTTCCGACAAAACTTTAGAGTCGTCCATAAAATTCATCGTCAGAAGATTTCCAAATATTGACATTAAGGGACTTCAAGCTATAACAAATATAAGGAATGAAATAATAAAGTCACTTTCCTTATACTATTACACGTTTGTTGATTTACTTGATTTTAAGGATAATGTGTGTGATTTATTAAATATCATGGATTCCTGTCAAGCACACTTGGATTTGACTCTCAATTTCGAATTAACCAAACACTATCTTGATTTGGTTACCACTTATGTTTCATTAATGATTTTGTTGTCCAGAGTGGAAGATCGAAAACCCGTTTTGGGGTTATTCAATGCTGCGCATGAAATGGTTCACAGCCAAAGTGATTCGAGTTTTCCGCGACTCGGCCAACTAATTATGGACTATGACGTCCCTTTGAAGAAGTTATCCGAGGAATTTATCCCGCACCAAAAACTCCTCATTAGTGCTCTCATGTCGCTATGGCAAGTGTTCCCTGGGCGTAATCTTACCGCTGACCATTGGAGATCGGAGCAGAAACTCAGCTTAGTTGGTAATCCTGCCCAGATATTGAAAGCTGCCGAAACAAACACAATGTCTTGCGAATATCTGTCCTTGGAATCTATGGAAAGATGGATAATATTTGGTTTCATGATATGCCATCAAATGTTACAGCAAGACCAAGCTAACAAAATGTGGGTGGGTGCTCTCGACTCCTGTTGGGTGGTCGCCCTGTTCCGAGATGAAGTCATTTACATCCACTCATACATTCAAGCATTCTTCGATGGTATTAAAGGTTATAGTAAACGCATATCAGAGGTGAAAGATTGCTATAATCACGCAGTGCAGAAAGCGGGCTATAAACACAGGGAACGAAGGAAGTTCTTACGGACTGCTCTCAAAGAACTCGGTTTAATATTAACGGATCAACCTGGCCTGTTGGGTCCGAAAGCTTTACTTATATTTATAGGGCTGAGCTATTCTCGAGATGAGGTATTTTGGCTATTGAGGCACAATGACAATCCGCCCCTCCAGAAAGCTAAAGGTAAGTCTGCCGAAGACTTAGTAGACAGACAGTTGCCTGAATTACTATTCCATATGGAGGAGCTGCGAGCGCTTGTTCGGAAATACAGCCAAGTCATGCAGAGATACTATATACAGTATCTCGCTGGCTACGACGCTATCGCTCTTAACATTCTCATACAGAATCTGCAAGTGTGCCCGGAAGACGAAAGCATTATTCTGTCATCCCTGTGTAATACTGCGGCGAGTTTAAATGTTAAACAGGTTGAAGACAATGAAATATTTGATTTCCGAGCTTTCAGGTTAGATTGGTTCAGACTGCAGGCATACACATCTATTGCCAAAACTCCTCTTTCCATGGTAGACAATCGTGAAATGGCACAGTTAATTGATAAAATGGTGTACCATACTAAAATGGTGGATAATCTTGATGAAATTATGGTTGAAACATCTGATCTTTCAATTTTCTGTTTTTATAGTAAAATTTTTGAAGATCAGTTCCACATGTGTCTGGAATTTCCTGCTCAAAATCGGTATATTATCGCTTTTCCTTTGATTTGCAGCCATTTCCAAAACTGCACTCACGAATTGTGTCCTGAAGAGAGACATCACATTCGCGAGCGCAGTCTCTCTGTTGTCAATATGTTTTTAGAAGAGATGGCCAAAGAAGCGAAGAATATCATTACCACTATTTGTGATGAACAATGCACCATGAGTGATAAGTTACTCCCCAAACACTGTGCGCAGATTATTGCACAGCTCGTGAATAGAAAGAAGAAAGATAAAAATAAAAAAAATGCAATAGAGGTAATGAAACCCGGCTCTGAAAGTTATAGAAAAACTCGCGAAGAATTAACTACTATGGATAAGTTGCACATGGCATTGACTGAGCTGTGCTTTGCCATCAATTACTGTACAACAGTTAATGTATGGGATTATACTTTTGCACCCCGGGAATACTTGCATCAGCATCTGGAATCCAGGTTCTCTAAAGCACTTGTGGGTATGGTAATGTTTAATCAAGATACCAGTGAAATTGCAAAACCCACTGAACTCTTGGTGAGTGTAAGGGCTTATATGAATGTTCTACAGACTGTTGAAAACTATGTCCACATTGATATCACTAGAGTGTTTAATAATGCCTTGCTTCAACAAACTCAGAATGTGGACAGCCATGGTGAAAAGACTATAGCATCACTGTACACACAATGGTATTCAGAGATATTACTGCGTCGTGTCAGTGCTGGTAATATATGTTTTTCCATGAATCAAAAGGCTTTTGTCAGTCTCACTGCGGAAGGGACAATTCCTTTCAATGCCGAAGAGTTCTCGGATCTTAATGAACTTAGGGCCTTAGCTGAGTTGATTGGCCCTTATGGAATGAAGTTATTAAATGAAACGCTCATGTGGCATATTTCCAGTCAGGTACAAGAGTTGAAAAAGCTTGTTGATGGAAATAAAGAAGTTTTGCAGATGTTAAGAACTAATTTTGACAAACCTGAAATAATGAAAGAACAATTCAAAAGACTGCAATTTGTCGATAATGTTCTCCAAAGAATGACCATTGTTGGAGTGATTTTGAGCTTCAGGCAAATAGCTCAAGAAGCTCTTTTAGATGTGCTGGAGCAGAGAATTCCATTTTTGATAAGTTCTATTAAAGATTTTCAACACCATTTGCCCAGCGGAGATCCCATGAGAGTTATATCTGAAATGTCATCCGCTGCTGGTTTACCTTGCAAAGTGGATCCAACTCTGGCCTCAGCTTTGCGTCAACACAAGGCTGCATCGGACGAAGAAGAGCATCTCCTCGTGTGTCTCCTGATGGTCTTTGTTGCTGTTTCCATTCCTAAACTTGCCAGAAGTGAAGGATCGTTTTATAAGGCTTCGCTTGAAGGCCACGCTAACAATATTCACTGCATGGCCTTGGCTATCAATAATATTTTCGGTGCATTATTTACCATTTGTGGGAAAGGAGATATTGAAGATAGAATGAAAGAATTTTTGGCCTTAACATCATCATCCTTACTTCGACTGGGGCAGGAAGCTGACAAAGAAGCAATTAAAAATAGGGAGTCTGTGTATTTACTTTTGGATTTAATTGTTCAAGAGTCTCCTTTCCTGACAATGGATTTGCTGGAGTCATGTTTCCCATACGCATTGATTAGAAATGCTTATCACGCTGTTTACAAACAGGAACAAGCTATGACTCACACCTAAATGTACCATTGCTAGAATATTTATTTTATACTGATATTTTTCTGTTAAAATGAATTGAAACAGTTGGTAAGTAAATGGAACATATAAACTATATTTAATAAGTATTATAGATAATTGCCTTCAGACGGGTACTTGCTCCTATTATTTGAAAATAGAACTCCAAGATAATAGACGTCCGTAAGGATTACATTGTGGCCACAGAGTTGCTAATCATAATCATTATCGAGCCTGTCTACAGGTAGTCTAAATAATGTGACCAGTGGATGAAAGAACTCTTTGTAAATCACAAGTACTATCTTAAGTATTTTTTCAAATTTCCCTTTGAAGTCTGCTTTTGTTTTATTTTTTATTAGAAAAATAATAAAGACCTGAAAAGTAAAAAACTTAATGTAATATTTTGGCACACTCAGGCCCGGTTGTTTCAAATTCGATCAAAGTAAGCGTAGAGTTTAAACTGAAATTTTACGTTCTCCACCAATCAGACGATCCGTTTTCGTAAAAATCTATGCTTTTATCGACCGCTTACTTTGATCGAACTTGAAACAACCGGGCCTCAGCTGGTAATCTGTTTTTGGCATGGCAATAGCATCTGCATTATGATTTTCTCAGATTCATGAAATGATTGTCTTGATATTTTATACACTTGGTGTATATATAATATGTCTACACAGGCGGCCCTCGACTATTGTATGTTCTACTTTCGTACAATTCGCTATTTCGTATATTTTTTAAAATTTAAATTTTTTCAATAATACAAAAACTGCATATTTGTGCAGACAAAATATGAATGAAGCCTTCCTACATTTTAACTGTAATGGAAGAATGTGATCTAAATTAAGAGCGTATATCAAGCACGTAGAGCAGTTGATAAAGACAGCATGTTATAGAACTCTTCAAATAAAAAAGGCAAAAGGAACATAAAAGAATCATTCACATATGGTCAATGTAGTGTGGACCAACACAAGTAAGTTTTGTAACAAAAAACTTTAATTTTTGATACAGATTACTTTGAACGCACACCTCTTTTAAATAATTGCGATTTTACACACTTTTCGATCCGTTTGGAAAATCTATCATCAGTAAAATTTTGGGAACTATGATTATTATTGTACCTGTGAATCATTATTATGTATTTATCAGGCAGTGCAGTGCGAACAAGAAACATGTAATAATCCCCCTGGTATTTACATATATATAACCAATAACTTTGGTATTTGTAAAAAATATCATTTATTAATGGTGCTTTTTGAAAAAAATTTATTTTGGAATTTAAAATAATTATTTTGGAACCCAACGGGTTTATTGATAGCTTAAAACATCAACAGTACAACGAAAATATCCAAATGGGGCTGACTGTAATTTTTTCCTTTACTTACATATTTATTAAAGTTATATCCCAATTTAAATTTATGATTTTATCGTAATATAACAATTGAGGATTGCAACTGCAAAACCACCATGTTGTAATTGATGAAAATAAAGATAAAAATATTTGTAGCTGTTTTTATGATAATATAATTTTAAAATTAATATAGTTTTGAAAACATAATCATTACCAGACATCAATTGTAAAAGTTCTATTATTTTAGTTAACAATTACAAATACACCATTATTTATTTCTGTCGATTCCATAGAGGCAGTTCTGCATTTGCATGGCTTAATAATTATATTTAAAGAATCATCTAGTTAGAGATGGGTTGTTCATGAACGAACTGTTCTTTTAGAACAGATTTGGGTAGTGAAAATTTTGCGGCTGTTGGGGGATAAAATTTTTGGAAATTGAGAGCACCCCTCCCGCCCCCTAGGCAGCGAAATGTTTTGTCTGTTTTGGGAAGTCAATATAGATAAAACGACCTTTGAAATTCCACCCACCGTCAGTTTTATCAAAGAACTACTGAACAATTTAAAGTGAACAGTTCATTTGACTGAACGATCTGATGAACGACAATTCAGTTAACTGACCTAAAATTCCTATCTCTACATCTAGTACTAGTACACAAAAAATATCAATATCAAAGGCTCTTTATTACTGAGTTATGGTATAAAAAAATATTGATTGTTATAATTTTGCATTTATTTTTAGATTTAAGGCATATCCAAATAAGCATTTTATCTTTACTGATTGATTAACCTGTTTTTAAGTTATAGAGTTAATGTAAACCTTAAACGACTCCAAGTATTATAATATATTTATTATAGTCAATTTGTAGGATCTAGTTGAATGGGAAGAGGTAATGAAATACTTGTTTTGGTTTTCACAGTAAAATATAATTGATTTTTGAAATATCGAGCCCGACTGTTTAAAAAGTTTTTTTAAATAGTATATCCATTATGCATTTGTACAGGAAATAGTGGTCAATCTATAAGTTTGATAAATACATATGATCTTCATAAGAAGAAGGATAAGCACTGGTTGTTTGCGTACAGTAGAATTAAAAGACATAAATGACACAAAATAAAATAAACATTTGTCTGTTGTCAAAAGTTTGTGCCGAATTACAGAACTGATAAATGTATTTGCAATTTTATCATCGAAATGTTCATCAGTTATGTTGGGTGTGTTTATAGATGATTAACGACCATGTTCTGAAAATAACAATATTTTTATTTTGGTGGTGACTCCAACACTCAAAAATAGACAGGACGTATTTATTTATATATGTGTAATCACTTAATTGGTCGGGTGCCGGAGTGCAGATCTGCGCTCCCTAGACACGAATGCGAATTCTGCCTATTTTACCTGCGTTTATGAGTTTTTAAAGCTTAATATTGGTTGTATCTCAAGTTTTTGAATGAATGAACGAGTTCTATTTGTCAAGCAACCTCATTTGTCTCGCAAACCGGACAAAAAATCATTCCAAATGTCGTCTTCGCACCGCGCATTAATTGAGCCCTTGCCCGGAATAACGTTGTATCCAACAATACTCTCATTCCGATAAAAATTGAAAAAATGAAACCAGTTAAAATTTATTACATTTTATATTTTAAATATAACAAACATATAATTATTAACTAATCTCAATATAAAATAGGGAAAAAAGGCAATTAAATTTGAATCTATTGTAAAAAAACATGCTGAATCAGTGGAAAAACGTTGTATAAGAAATTTTCACAAACAACGTTATTCCGCAAAACGTTTTTTATTTATTCTGCTTTACTTAATTATGATTTTTAAAAGCAGCATGCTCATTTAACATGAATTCACAAATGTCTTCGAGGTCCTTGAGCTTAGCAGCCTTATTGGCAGTGGATTGGAATTCATTAAAGTTAGTTCCAGGCTCCCTAACTGCATGATTTTTTTCCATACGGTCTTCTTCTTCCACAAAGAGTTGGTAGAAGGCTTTAGGAGGTCCATGATTCTAATTCTTTGTGGAAGGTTCTAGCTCTGATTGTGATGGGATCATCAATAGGTAAAGAGCTTTACGGAATGATAAGTCTCTCGTACATACTATTACCTATCTCCGTCTGTTTGCTGAATATGGCGTCGGACATTCAATTTCTCATAATTACTTTTTTTATTGTAATTCAGTAACCTGAATTATGATTGAATATTTATATTTATATTAAAATGGAGAAAACATCCCGGATTTAAACATTTTTGGCTCAAATTCGACCATACGAAAAAGAACGAGGAATTAAATAAACTTTTTGTATCGGTATTATTTTAAGTTACGATATAAAGAGCACTATAATGCCAGCATTATTATCAAAAATAATGCCAGCGTTATTATCAAAAAGCGTTTCAAATATCAAAATGGATAAATCAATTGAGTAAAATCGGTTAAGACGGTACATTCACTGCAAATGCATATTTCGGCGTTTTTTACGAAAATGTGGCTTTTTATTATTCATTTATATCAGAATTTATATGATAGATTGCAATTTTTTTAGGGCGTCAACTTAGATAGAACCTTTGTTCTTATATAAAAGTAATAAACTGAACATTATTTACAATAATTAAGAAAAATATAGGCATTAATCCACAGGCCGCGGCAAAAAAAACGTTTTTAATGTTCCCGGGCAAAGTGTGATTCGTTTAAAATTTGTATGTAAGCATAATATGTTTTTTCATACATATAAAGTTTACTTAATTATCTAGAATCTGTACGTAGGAAATAAAGAAATATTCAATATTAAAAAAGATATCATTTTTCAAACATGCTTAAATATTTACGATTTTTGGTCATTTTCAAATGTTGTTTATTCATTAAAAAGATGATTTTAAACGATATATTGTATCTATATTCGCACTTTGAGTCTTCATACACTATTAAAAAGCTAACTTTTTTATAAAAAACACGTTAATTAATATTTAAAAATAAAAATTCTATAGTATGAAATGTGTCAAAAAATTACGCAGTTTGCAGATCACAATCCGCACGCCAGCCGGGAGAGGCGGACGCACTCATGTAGTCCAATCATTTTTTCATTAAAAAATCACTTTAAAACGTGTTTTTATGCCAAATTTGACTTTAGTTCAAAATAATATCATATTATATATTCGAAAGCAATCTATTCATCGCAGATAATAATGTTTTTTTTAACTAGTATTAAATTGCATTTCTACTCATAACCTAACATTGAACGCATGTCACTTTTGCTGACTTGCTACTACTCACTATGTTCACTATATTCGTGTTGATTTCATTGTTATTTGAAAGTCAAGTAAGATATTAATTTACGAGATAATTTTTAAAATATAGATAAATGGTTTTTAATTCAATACATATTTTTTTACATAGTTTTTTTTTGTTATGTTGTATGTAAAACTATGTATTGAAAAACTATGTTTTTCAATACATAGTTTTTTGTTTATTTTAAATAAAAATTATTTAAATTCAATTATTTTCACAGGTGTTTTGACATTTCAGTCGGAAGTCAAAATAATATCTAAATCTGCTTATTCGACAAAAGTTTTAAATTAAAAAACAGTGATATAAGAAAAATTGTTGTTTACTTTTTTTTTACAACACCTAAATTATTGGAGAAATATACATACGCTTTTTTATATTATAGACTTAAAACATTTAAAATTCTAATAATGGTACACGAGCATGACTTGCGTTCCCATATATTTTAAACATCGGTACTCCATATGGTTGTCTCGTTTCCTCGCAACCTTTCTATCTCACAAGGACATGTAAAAAATACGCTCTTGCAAGGTTTATCTGATATGACGTTTGTTCATGTCTCGATCTCATATTGAAGTAGCATGATTTATCCGACACATATCGCCACTTTGACAGCTTGAATAATGTATGTACCGCCTTAACGTTCGACAAAATAATATTGTCACATATGAAATTACAATATCAATCAGAACTGCCAAATCGTATACAACGTTATTCCACAAATATGTTCCGGCGGGTCAATTGCGGGTTTGATAATATTTTTTCTGGATAAACGCTCCTTTATGCATCCTTCAACTTATTTGCTTTGATATCATTCCAGTTTAAAACATTAGATGTTCGTTTTCTCCCTTTTTTTTTTTTTTTTTTTAAATATAGAGATGCGAACACGGAATTCGTGTCACATCAATATTCTTACTATTTTCAAATTAAGCTAAACGCTTGTACTATGAAAATAGGACTAACTTACTTGTCTGGAGTGAGATTCGAATCTGTGACCTTTGGATCACGAGGCGAGAGTCCTAACCACAAGACCAACAAGCTACTCTTTTTTATTTTTTATTTTTCAACTTTATTCATGTGAATTAAACCACGCTCCACGATATTGACGCGCGGCGACGCCATTTTGAGAAACAATGTACAACGTTCTTCCACAAACCAATAAATTTAAAATGCAGCCAGAAGCCTAAATATTTTTTTCTTGAAATATTATCTACCTTAAACGATACCCAACATAACTGCATCAACAACTCAAAATTGACATTTGTGTTGGATACAACGTTATTCCGGGCAAGGGCTCAATTGTGTTATTTATCTGTTAAAAAATTGTTCTTTTTAAATAAAAAGGTGTTAAAATTAAGTAATTTTATATTCTTTGATATATCTAGAACGAAAATATTGAAATACAATATCTTTCGTGTTATTGCTTCCATGGTTTTATTCGACAAACATTTGCGTACATTTCTGACAGTAAATTTGGTACTTATTTTCATAATTAATGAATAAGTAATTATTGAAGTCTGTATATTGGGAAACCAGAAACTGCAACTTCTTAGCGATTATTGTTGATTTTTACATGAATACAACCATCACAAAAAAGTGTCCAAAAAAACAGCAATCGTGTGCAAAATTGTGCAGCAGACGGGGTACATTGGTAGATGGGACCTTTGAAGCAGAAATTGCATCCTGTTTTTATGTCTACATATACGATGGTGCAATATCACTTTTCAACACCCAAATTTTTGCAGTAATGGTGTATAAACCACTTTAAATTAAAATAGGTAGGGGAAACCCATCCAAAACCGTACAGCTAATTTAGGGTTCTGTAACTTATTTATCTAAAATAAAAAAGTCCTTTACATTAATTATTTTTATTAAAGAATTAAATAAGGAACATAACACAATAGGAATATTTTAGAAAATTTTAATGAAAAGTAATATTAAAAAAAAAAAATACGAAACTTATTCGCGCCATATTCTTCATGACAATACAAGCAAAGATTGCTTTTCGTTCTTTCTTTTGCTGAAGGAATTCTTGGTCGTTTGTTTTCTTTCTCATCGAAATTAAATATAGCTTGCTTATTTCACGACAGGTCAGGTAATTTTTTTTATATGGAGATGAGGTAATTAATTGCTGTTTTACCTCTAGAGTGGTGTTTTCTTTTTTGAACCGTTATTCTGGAAATTGGCGTAATATCAACTGGAGATACCAAAAGTCTTGGTATTTGGTTAATTTGTGATGCGATGGAGGTTGATGGCATCTGGTCAATATATGACGTAATGGATGTTGTTGACATTTGGTTAAATTGTGGTGCATTGGAAATTGATGGCATCTGGTCAATTTGCAATGCAATGTAGGTTTCTGGTCATCTGATTAATTTGTGGTGCAGTAAAGGTTAAAGGTGTCGGATCTTGATTAAGCAGGTTACCTTTTCTTTCTGGAATTGACATTTCTTGCTCCCCTATATCTATTTCCGTTGTTTCGGCTACAGCTTCTTCGAATACGGAAAATACACGGCATTTTGCAATGTTGCTGATTTACAATAAGCTGCTCCAAAGAGTTTTGATAATTGGGTGATAACTCTTCCAGGATTATTTCGAAGCCAAATGTTTACTTCTTGAACATAAAATGTGTTTAGTGGATCCATAAAACTTACATTAAGTGGTTGCAACCTACGGGTGCAATGAGGGGGGAAGCTTAAAATAATCACTCCATTTTGCCTGGCTTTTTCAATCTATGGTAAATTTTTTGTATGCGTAGAGTGGCCATCAAGCATTAGTAAAACTGGGTTTTCTATTTTGGGCTCTACCGAAATTGTGAATGCAAATATTTCACTTTATATCCAGCCACTTGAATGACAGACTGCAATTGTTCCCGGCGGCGCAATATCGAGTAGTTCCGCCTTCATTCGTACTCGTGGAAAAATTAATATGTAATGGAGGAACATAAATTCCTGAAGCAGAGACATAAACAGCCAGCCGTAGTGAGCTATCCTCTTTCTGCAGAACTAGCTAAGTCGACCTGCTTTCTTTTACTCAAGGCAATAACTTTGCTTTGTTTTTAGGGACTGTAGTTATACCCATTTCATCCACGTTGAAAATCTTGGTGGTGGAAATTTATATTAGTCTTGAAGCCTTTCTAACAAATCATAGAATTTATTTACGCTGACCCTATTAAATCCCATCGCTCTTGCAACAGAAGTTGGTTCAGCTACTCGAAGAGATAATTCTGGATGACATTTCATGAAACTGGTTAGCCAATCTTCTGCCAATTTCTTAGTCTTGTTGAAATTATAAAAAATATTATTAGATTCCGCCAACTCGAATGCTAAACTACGAAGATCTTTGTATGGTATATCAAATAACAGACGTTCCATAGTCAAAACATGATCGATTAAGGTTTGCTCCTGAGGAGATGAAAATATCAGTTTAAAGCGGCCCAGGCCTTTCCTTGCAAATCTTCCCAAATCTTCATTTTTTCTATATATTTTGACGCAGTCTTGTAATGTAGATTTTGGCACTACGCAAGTTTCTGCTTCTTTTAAGTAACCCATAGTCCCATTAACTACACTCAGAATTGCTCTCTTAATTATTTCTTCATCCCAATCTTGTCTGGTAGTCTTTCTTTTGTAATTACGTGGCGTATTTTGAACCTATAAATAAAAATAAAAGTGTTAATGAAAAACTTCCGGGTCAAAATCATATACTTTTTAATACTTATATCTTTAATACTTATATATTTATATTTTTAATATTTCTATTAAAATCATATACTTTTTTTTAATACGCTTTTACCCCGTACAGTTTTGTCCCGAGATGCATGTAGACTAACATTCTTTCACACACATGAATATAAATATAAATCATGTGTTACATACATTATTTTAAGAAAAATGTACATGACATAAAATAGATAACACTTCATTCACCTGCAAAGTGTAGGAACTTATTTACTATTACAATATCTAAAAAATTAAAGTGGATTCCTGTGCGTACGTTTTGGCCCTGATATACGGTTTTGGACAGGTTTTCTCTACATCAATATTTTGTTACACATATATGGATTGTAATGTCAGATCTCCACTATGTCTGGGTATTCTTAAAAAAGGTGTGTTTATTTGATGCTGAAGCGATATTTATATCATCACGCAAACCAGTCATTGCAAAATAAGCATTGTCATTGCAAACCAGTCATTGCAAAACAAGCATTGTCATTGCAAACCGGTCATTGTCTAAAATATATGTTTTTGATGAATATTATATAAAATAAGTACAATAATTATTATTTTAAAAGTTGGTAGAAATCAGTTTGTTTTGCACACATCTACCAATTTCTTCCTCCAAAAAGTTAAAATATAGATTTTTCTTTTGGGCTGGGCTGTCCTGCCTCAGTAATTGAAAATGTCAAAATTTTTGTTTTGACTGCATTTAGGGTCAACAATTTTTTATCTAACCAGCTATTTATAATAGGTAAATTTTTTTCTGCTGTACCAGTTATCTGTTTGCATGATTTTTCTTTGAAAATTAACACACTGTCATCAGCAAAAGTAATGATTTTTCCCACCATTTTCAAATCACATAAATCATTTATATATATTAAAAAGAGCAATGGGCCTAGTGTACTGCCCTGTGGGATTCCATATTCAATTTATTTTTGATCACTTTGTATACTTTCATCAATTTTAGTGCTCTGTGTTCTTTTCAATCAAGATAATTTTTAAAGAACTCAAGAGCTGTTTACCTCTTACATCCGGTAAATACATTTTTCTCAATAGTATTTGATGTGTCACCATATCAAAAGCCTTTGGAAGATCTAAGAATACTACTAAGATCTTTTCTACAGCATCCACGGATTTACACATATTTATTCAGGGTGTTTATGGCGTCTTGGGTACTTTTGCCTGCTCTAAAGACAAACCGGATATTTGATAGCAAATTGTGTCTTTCAAGATATAAGTACAGTCGCTTTTTCATCACTTTTTCGATTATTTTAGACAATGTGCTCAGTTTAGAGATTGGTCAATAGTTTCCCGCATTATTACGTTCACCTGGTTATTTACCTTTAGAGCAATACAAATTTATTATATGCAATAAGGGTTTTGTTTACATGTGTTTTTATTTTCTTCGTAATAATTGCTGATTAAAGCCAATAAAACAATTAAAGCCAATATTTTCATCACAATGATAGAAATTTTGACATTTGACAGATGTCTTGACATTTCTCTATTTTGAGCGTTGGCGACAATTACCAAATAACAATCTTTTTATTTTTAAAATACGTATAGTAAATATAATATTTCCATCTTGTTCAATTAATTCGTGCAAAAGAAGATTCCGTGGTTGGTCCTAAATGAAATTTGAAGCCAAAGGTTACTTTTGCACATGTCTGGTTCTACTACTAGGCTTTCAAATTCTTAAGTACTTCAACAGGTTTATTATGCTATTTATTAAACTAAATTATATTATATTACACCTAGAAACAGTAGGGCTTTGTAAAAAATCATAATATTTAGTTGAATGTGCTTTTATACATGTAGATTGTAGACGTAAGACATGTTTATATCAATTTATACTCAAATAGGTTTTCTTAAGTCAAATATTTGTATTACAAACTTTAAATATCCAAATGAAATAACATGTTAATTGTACTCTAGTACAAATTAAATAATCTATGCGAGTAAACATTTTTTTAATACTACATAATAAAAAACAATTATGTATATTTTTGTGCGTGAACACAATTTGAAGAATACAATTTTCTTTATCTTATGTAACTGATTATATTTTTTGTTTTATAAACTTTAAGATAATTTTAATTATTGTAAATATTTATGTTACATATTTCCTATCATAATATCGAGAGTGTACAATTATTATTTTTTTAGATTTTTGTTAATTCCAATCTTAAAATCTATAAAAACATTATTGATGAATTGAATCATGCACATGTGAAGGATCAATGTTTTAGTTTATTATTGCAATAATATATTTATGAATAAAAAAATCTTATATCCACAAATGTATTATTTCCTTCAGTTCCCCCCAGTATAAAATATTGGATATACCCTTCTATGTATGCATGATTTAATTATCCGTACCCTCCATATTGTAATATAATCACTAAAGCAATTTGACTTGATTGATTTTGGATGAGGTGTATTCTGTAATCGCAGAGGTTAAACTTATTGGTCTCTTCACATTATATATTTTCTGTCGGGATCTGGGTTTGAATGTGCCCAAGAATCCAGTCCACAAAATTCAAAAATTTGTTTGGCCAAAAGTGTCATCGAACTTATACATTTTTATAATACTATATTATAGTAAGAGATTTTAATTATTATTTTTTAAAACAAATACATGCCTGCATACAAAGAAAATTTTGTTGATGAATATGTAAGTATACACTTTAATATACATAAATAAAATAAAAAAGATTCTATGGGACAGTACAGGCATTCGTTAGATGATTACATATTAATATGTAAAATAAAAAGGCGGGATAAAATAAGTAACTCTGATATTGCCATTTAAAAATATTATAAACCCAATAATGTTGATAATAAATATGTATAACGTTGACTTCAGGTAAATGTGATAAGGAAGAATTAATTAAATCTTTTAAAAATTTCCTCGTTTTGCTTTAGTGATGTAATATAACGCAATAGGATTTTTGTGTTAACTTTATGGAAAATTTATTTATTTGATATAATAAAACAAGTATCCACAGAAAATCTCGCCTTTTAATATTTTCCTTGTGTAACCCTATAAAAAATTTTAAACTATTGTAATCGGCAATTGCTTTGTGTTATTAGTTTTATTTTTATTATATGTTTTTATTAAATTTTATTAAATTAAACACAAATTTTTTTTGGCAACATCAACGGGTTTTGGAACCACTGTTCCTTCTTCAGGGCAAACTAAAAAGTAAACATTACAAAATATGGGCAATTATATTTTGTTGGCAACCGGTTTTACCAAAAATTGTAGGTGTTACCAAAAATATAATGTTTTAAACCAAGCGAGTTTGTATTTAATTTAAAAAGAGATGATTGCTTTTGCTACCACAAATTATAGCACTCTTATTGCAAGATGTGCAGAGACAAGGCTCTCTCCTCCCCTGTTACGCAGGTAGATCTAGATCTACTCCAGAGCAGAAATTCATGAGCCGATCTTTAAAGGGGGATTGTTTTCAAATTTAAAGATACGTACACCGACATTATCATACATAATTCATCGAATCACCCCTTCTTTCAAAAACTTATGCCTTTTCACTCTATGATTAATAGACTAATTACAATTCCTATGTTTTGACTTTAACTACAATTCTGAATTATCCCTTATAAAACAGATAACACTTAACTAACTAACTAACTTACCATCACGCCGTTTTCCCGTGGGGGTAGGCAGAGAGAATAGAGCACCATACTCTTCTGTCCTGACATACAGATAACACTTAATAACGGTGACGTGAACGCGAATCAATCTGCTATGATTGATCGCCGCGAGTCCTCCTCTATATCAAACCAAAATGCATTGCCAAGGGAGGGGAACGGGAAATTTAAGAACAACACCACGGATCGTTAAATATTTACACATTTTATTTAATTAAAACACAAAATTCTTACTCAACTAGAACGATTATCACTAAACTAAAACTAGCCCTAGCCTAAACACAAGCAGTCCTGATTCACAAAGTCACTCGTTGCAAAAAAACAACCACTCGTCGTTCCACATCTGGAGGCCGCGCGTGGCGAGTCGCGCGCACCTGCGTGTCCGACGCGGGATCCACGGAGGCACCTGAGCGTGACTCTTGTCCCAGGCCACGTGCGGCATCCGTTTCGTCGGGAGGCATCGCTGTGGGAACCGGCCGCCGCCGGGCTCGGCGACCGTCGCTTTCTCAACTTCTTCCTCTGCTGCCAAGAGCTAAGCGACGGACGCGGGAAATGTCGTGGCCACACAAAACAGGTGGCGTCCTGGGGCGGGAGATTCGCCCCCCGTAAGAAGGACCGACACGCACTCGACCGGGGATTGTGACGAACAACCGCGGGCGCGGCTCGCGCCGAGGTGTCCTCGCTGCCCGGGGAGCCGCTCCTCGCGCACTCTTCCCCCCTCAACCCGCGCCAGGTCGTGGACGCCGCCCTTGGCGCGGGAATAATTCCAACTATTCCCACCGCTGTATAAAGTCCGATCTTACTGCTTGCGTTATTATTATATAATACTAGTTACAAAATAATATTTACACTATAACAAATCTTATTCTAACATAATCATCTTATCCTAAGGCAACAATATAATTATTAAATAACGCGGCAAAATCAGGAATGCGCTGTTTACGCATCTGTTTTGCCGGTTCAAAAAAAAAAGGTCGACTTAAGGATGGAATTCCGAGAACTTATGCACGGAATATATTTCGAGGGAATATGCGATTTCGGATCGTCACCAAAATAATCACGATTACGTCAACGGTTATTCTGCCAAATTAATAGATAGCTTACTAAATAAAAAAAAAATAAAAAGATTAAGCAAAGGTTTTGTAAACCAGGGTTGATGGGCCACTTTAACATGGTGTATAAATGAGGCAATGAAAATATATTTGTTATTTTATTTATGCCGATAAATTCTTTAAACTGTGTTTTGTTTTGATAATAACAATTATACATACCGCCATTTTCTTCCTTTGAGTATCGGTTCTAGGCGACATTCATTAAAAATTATTAAAATCTTAGCAAAAACATTAAACAAAAGAGAGTATATTTCTTCTGTCAAGTTCTATAATTCAGTTAAAGAAGCAGAAATGGAAGACAAAGAAGAGAAAAACAATTAAGAAAAGATAGAACGAAGAAAAAAGCTGTCAGTTTGAACAAAAGAAAAAAAAATTTCTAGAACCTTCTCCTTCCAGAACTTTCTAGAGCAGGTTTTTCCGATACCTTCTAGACTCACCGACACAGTCGCCGTGTCTATTTTGAAACAAATCTGAAGCATTTGCGGCCTTCCCATAACAAAACAATGTGCTAGAAAGCACATTTCCGTCACCCACTCCCACCCACGCAAAGCCACCCCCACCAAACTCGCATATTTTCGATGTGACACCAAGGGCTATCTACCACCATAACCACCGGTGGGTGGTTGTGGCTGGTTGTGGAGAAAACTTGGCGGATAGGGAAACACGGGTTTCTTTTTAAATATATATATATTGATTAGTATTATTTTTTAAAGAAAATTTGATAGATCTTCTTGATCGTCGCCACGAGTCTGCTTGCAAAGTTTCAGCTCGATTGGATCACGGGAAAAGGGTTAAAAATCGATCCAAAGTTTTTTCGACGGCAAGCAAGGAGACGCCACGAGTTAATATAAAGGGAGTAAAAATAAAGATAAATATTCACAGAACGAGGTCGATGGTATGGTCATGGTATGGTCGATGGTGTCTTGGAAAATGGGATTTTAAATAAACTGTTGTCTCTTCAATTATTGGTAAACATGATCTTTCAAGGCCAATTTGTACTGAATGGCATTCGTAGCACCATGGACAATGTGCAATGGACCCAAATCGTAAGCCGTCATACACCCCCATATCATGACATTAAGTAAATGCTTTACAGTTCGGGTAAAGCAAATCGGTTAATATTTTTCAACAACTTTGCGGCGACCTAGCCTCTTCCAATCTGGACTAAATAAATCAAATTTTGTTTCGTCATTGAATCCTTCAGAGCCCAATTTTTTTTTAAATAGAGATGCAAACACTAAATACGTGTCACATCAATATTCTTACTATTTTCAAATTATGATAAACGCTTGTGCTATGAAGATAGGACTAACTTGCTGATCTGGAGTGAGGTTTGAACCCGCGACCTTTGGATCACGCGGCGAGAGTCCTAACCACAAGACCAACAAGCTACTCTTAATTATCATGTATTTTCGCCCAATCCAGGCGAGTATTCTCCATTTTCTCTCTTAATAAGGGTAAAGGAGAAAGATATGACAATGCCTACATTTCTGGATACCTGTGTAGTTTTATGGCATACATGCGTGCAGAAACTGACGATTAATAGTAAGTATGAAAGTTGTACATGATGAAACTTTAAAACCAGAAATATCACTTTCTTCACAACAACACCCATGATAACTCAAAAAGGAAGAGGGTATAAATCGGACCCCAGCCAAATTTGTGTTTTAATGAAGTACTTGTAATGGTTTGAGAATATTTTATAATATTTTTAATTACTCTTCTTATACATGCAAACAAGATTCTCTAAATTTGCCATCATTTTATAAAAAACCGGCTTAAAAAAGCTGTGCAAGCAGAATGAAGTAGGCAAATCATATAGAATATTGATGATGTCCAAGGAATAACATAATTTTTTCTACTTTTTCTACACTATCATAAGAAAAATACCAGCTCAGTATCATTAATATTTATTAAATAGTTTTCAAAATATGATTTTTGGGGTTATGTTGTACTCCGTTCCAAAATGAATCGAAGCTTATTTATTTGAATTATATTTGAAAAAAATGATCCAAAAATATTTTCTATTCTTTTTGCCTTAAATAAAATTAAAAAAATCATCTAAATCAAAATTTTATTTTCAACAAGCCACCATTTTACTTTGTGTAATTATTTTTTGATTATCCTTGTGCTATAGCAAGAAATTTTCTGATTATAATTTTAATTTTTTCAGATAATTGCAACCGTCATGGGCGTTTTGAGCACAATTTTTGTTAAGAGACCGCCTATATTATTATTAAATTTTATTGACAATTTTTAGTTTAAATAACAATTAATATAAGGGATATAAAATTAAAGGCAGCTATACAGTATTTATGAGATTAATATAAAAAGCCTTATAATATTACCAAGGAAATTTCTTTGGAATCTATGAAACCTATATCTTATTGGAAACGTGTTTTTAAAAATAATTACCACCTCAGTTTTCCGTTTATATAAGTGTATAAATAAATATTTAACTGTTAAATATGTATGTATATACATAGCTGCATTTGGTATTTACATACATAATTGTATATTGTTGTCTTTGCTATGATGCTAAACTCTCACTTTAGTATGAAGCAGCCATTTTGTCACGTGACACATCCTTGGGGGATGATTGGTAGAAGTTTTTGCTGGCTTTGCTTTTTACACTAGAAGTATGTATGTATGTCTTTGATAGAACTAAAAATAGTTCTAAAATATAAAATAATAGAGATAAAATCTCCATTCAGTACATTCAAAATTAGTTACCCTCGGTGACTGCATTCAAAATATTTTTTTGAATTTTTTGGATAAGGTGCCCATTAAGGCGCCACAGTACATGATTCACGTTTTTGCAGTCTGAAGAGTTAAATTAGTGTAAAGTTTACGAATCTTGTTGCCAAAATTACAGCTAAACATGCATTCAATTAATTTTATTATGAAAGATCCATTCACTCTTAACCCTTAACTGGTGACCTGTACGTCTCTCAGACACCACGTTTCATTTTCATGATATTTCTTCCCCTGTTTTCGTCGCTTTTCCCCGCGCGCCTTGGTACCTTCCGCATTTACCCTGCTTTTTCGCTCAGTAAGCGCACCCGCGCAGTGACGCCCGTGTTACCTGTGTGGAGCTCCCGCCGTCTCACAGACGTCAGGTCAGTGGTAATGTGTATTTTACCTACGTGTCTGTTGTTCGTCACCTCACAGTTGGTGTACATAACTTCATAGTGTCTAAGAAACATCACAGCGGTGGTAATGCATTGATTTTTTTTATGGAATGTCTGATAATGAATAACCACACTCTGTCAGAAGAAGAAAGGTTCTTAGTAAGCGAGGTATATTACATGATTCTTAACAGAGAGTGATGATGAGTGCAGTAATTTTGACAATGATATAGGCGACCCTGACTTCATTTTAGAAAGCAAGCATGATACAGAATCTGAGCAGTCTGGAGACGAAGAGAACAGCACGGCTATCGAACAACAGTGTCCTGATGGTATAGAGAGGTCATTCAAAATAGACCTTGAGGTACAAGAGGTACAGGGGACATTAGCAGAAGTGGGAGGACGTCCCTGAAAAGTGCAACAGAAAGACAGCAACAAAATGATCGTGAAAGCCACGAGCCAAGCGCTTTCTGGGGACGCAATAGATTCAGATGGCCCTCGCAACTACCTTCAAGATCGGCCAGGACTCTGTTACACAATATATGTAGTTTGTATGTCAGCCAAAACAGAATCAAAGACTTTTACATCTCATGAAAAACTATAGTCATTATTGTTTACTGATAAAATAATTTCTATGATTGTTACTCACACTAATCAAAAACTCATTATTTACCGGGAAAAATGTAAGGACCCATCAAAATCTGAACTGGTACCTACGACATATATTAAGACCATTGGTCTATGGCCACATTTTAAAGTTTAGTTGATATATCAGGAATAAATTCTTATTTCCCATACAATGATTGTGACAATACTAAAAAGATAACTAGTGGTAACTTTTTATTTTATTTATTTCTACCTCAATTGAAACTTCGGGTTTATAATGAGAGGCTACCCCGCGAGCTTCGCTCGACTATAGAGGGAATCATTGGTGTTGATGAATTTACCACCTCTACTGGCTTGTGCCACGGCCCAAACCCATCTTGGGATTAAAAGAACTCGTGGCATTTGCCTTAGCCGACTAAAAAGTTGCATTAGGTTCTCTTGTACTTACTGTGATAAACCAATGTGCCTAAACTGCTGTAAGCAAATATGCGATGTCTGTGTACGTAACCATTCCTAGTAAGTGATGTTTGATATTTGTAGTTTTTTTATTTTTGTATCTTAGGATAAGTTTACAGACTGTGTTTTGTTGATTAGTATCAAAATAATTATATTTCAGTGCTAGAAACCCCATTTTATGTTTGTTCATTTTGTTTTTAGAAAAGTGCCATACTCAAATAAAGACTGATTTTGTAAAATAACTTGTTGTTTGTTTTGTACCATATTTAATTACTCTTTGTATTAATATATATTTTATTATATAGTTGAATTAAAATTTCTTTTCTGTGAACCATTTTTTTTTAATACCTATTTTACATTTACGTCTCTTAAACG
Organism: Agrypnia vestita; assembly: GCA_016648135.1. NCBI lineage: Eukaryota > Metazoa > Arthropoda > Insecta > Trichoptera > Phryganeidae > Agrypnia > Agrypnia vestita. The sequence continues at coordinate 61,901 of JADDOH010023402.1, forward strand.
TCACGTCACCAAATACGCTCTACTAACTCCAGGTCACCAGTTAAAGGTTAAAGCATTTGTTTAAAACTTTATTTTAGTTTTATTTTGTTTAAGTAAAAAAAAATCCCGAAATTCACTTACTTTTTCAGCATTTTAATGAGAATACCCCCTTCAGCTGAGTAGAATTTTTTATATAATAATATAAATTAAATATGAATATAATTTCTATTTTCATTATCCTCCTCATGAGCCCTAATAAATGGTGTGGAGCTCTAGTTGTCAACTACTGTGTGAATATTAGAGATGAAACATATATCCGGTAACTATCCGGTATCTGGCCTATCTGTCGGATACCGGATAGTACCTCAATTGCGAAAATTTCACAAAATTATCGCCAGTAAATTGATAATACTTGCAGGCAAATAAAAACCACACAATTATAGAAAAATTGTTTATTATTTATTTAATCAACAAATTGGTTAGTGTTCAAAATTAACCAATGGCAAATTAAAAAAGATGAACACTAGTTTCTCTGCATTTTGAGGGAATAAGCGGTTGCTCTTCTTTTGTAAACAAGACCGGCTTCAGAAAATAGTCTTTCTATTTTCTGCTACAAGGAGCTGAAAGGTAAATTCTGGCAAACTTTTTCAAATTTGGATACTGTTTCGAATTAGCTGACCACCAAATGTAATATTCACTACCATGATCGATTCAAACTCTCTTCAAATAATAGTCAACCTCGCTTTCAATTGCGTTCTTTTCTTCATCCTGACACTGACTATTATTTTCTTTGGCCACTTCGTCGAAACAATCTCGAAATGTATCGTGAGCCACATTTCGAGATTGTTTCGACGATAAGTCAGTGATAGTCTCTCTTTTCTTTTATGTTTCTCTTATGTTTCTCTTAGCAGGCGTAGGAGATGGTGATAAACTTCCACTGTTGGAAGATTCATCGCAAGACATTTTTATAGATTCCAATAAGATTTTCTGTCACGAGCACGTCATGCTTTCATGCACATATGCAGTCATATCATATCAAGTTCATATCAAATTTTTTGCCACTATATTGTGCAGTAGATCATTAGTCAAACTAAGCAGTCAACAAAATTTAATACTGATCTTCGAAACACTATTTTGAGTATTAAGTTTTAATTAGAATGGCTCAGTCTCGCTGAAAAAAACTAATCTTAAAATTGTACTAGTAACATAACGAAAAATTTACAACTTTATTACTTAATATTGAACATTTCTTAATTTTTTTTTACAGATTTGTTATCATAATATAAGCTTTTCACTGTTAAGAAAACGTTTTCTGCGTACACAATATTGATTATTTCTAAGACACTATAAATGAATTTTTCGGCTGTGGCCTGTTGAATATTGCTTATATTTTGTTAATATATAATTATAAATATTGTTCATTTTATTACTTTTATTCAAGAACAAAGGTTCTATCTTAATTATTGTTCTAAAAATTGTAGTATATTGTGTACATTCTGATAAAAATGAATAATAAAAACCAACATTTGTGAAAAAAAACGCATTTGCAGTGCACGTCCAGTCTTGATGCCTTCTGTCCAGTATAATATACTCAATATGTAGGTAGATATAAATTTATTTTTCATCAAAACCCAGTCATATTTTTTCACCGAATAATTAAATCAATTCGAAACAAAAGATAAATGGGCCTAGCGTATACGAGGGATATAAAAGCAAAGGCAACAATTCATTAAAGATATCCCATTAAGGACTTTTTGAGATAAATACAAAACAACTGTTACTACTCAAAGATTCTATGAAACGTGCATCTGATTCTAAATAAGTTTAAAACAATTTCCACTCCAATTTTCCTCTAATATTCGTATATAAATAAATATTTTAAATGTGCAGATTACTGCCTTTGTTAATTATATAATTTTTGCTATGATGTTTCATTCTAAAAACGACATAAAATCTCACATTAGTATGAAGCGGCCCTTTTGTCACGTGATAAATCCTTGAGGGTTGATTAGTTGAAGCGGATGTAGCTATTTTTGTTTTGAATAGTGGTTTTGGAAATATGATTACGGAAGGGATACATCCATATTTCCTATAAAATCTCAAATTCAGTAGGTACATTCCAATCCTCAGTGACTGCATTCTAAACATTTTTATTTTGTGTATTGCTGCCTTTGCTTTTATACACCTCATATGTAACATAAAGTATGGATAATGGATGACGAACCTACTTTTTTCCCTTCGCCACCATGAAAAATTTGCACTCGGCACAATAAACAAACGGCATATTTATTATTATCACTGCTGATATCAAAATATTGCCAAATAGGTGATCTTTGTTTCACTGTTGAAATTTTTTTCTTATCTTGTAATATACAAGTTAAAATTATAACAATAACGAGTGAGCGCAGCAAACACCGGATATCCGGTATCTGGCCAAATCACTATCCGTTTCATCTCTAGTGAATATACTTTGCAAATGTATTATTTGCTATACTATTTTCATAACCTATGAACATTTAAATAAACTTTGTCTAGTGATAGGGCATTTTATTGTATCAGTGTGCTGTGACTTGCATTGTCATCATTTGAATTTGAATAATTGTTATCGATACACCCTCATCATAATGTCTTGTGACAAAAAAAAGTGTTGAACCAAGAGCAAATGGATTTTACTTTATTTACGATTTTGTAAATAAAGTAAAACTAACACAGTTTGTTACAGAAACTTCTTCGTAATCCAAAGCACTCACACATGTGAATTTTCTCAAAAGAAATAATGGAAACTCAAATGATTCGTTCCAAGACCAAAAAATATTCATAACCCTCTTACCTTTTTTTCAAAGTGAGTACTAGTGATACAACGAATACGAATATCCGTATTCGCTGAATATTACACATTTACCGAGTATTCATATTCGTCGAATATCATAACAAACTGAACGCAACGCAAATTACGGTTTGGCTGTGCACTGTGTATCCGAACACACCTACGAACTCTATTATCAGGGATTCCCTAACATTGAATTAATGGATTTGTTGAATTTTCAAGTTGTCAATTGTTACTTGTTTCACAGCATAACATGAGTTCTTTCATCTAGTTTTGTTGGGTTATTAAGGTTAGGTGCTCATTTCATGTAGTTTTGTTTTTTAATACATATTTTTCATTCTATGAACAATACGTATTGTTCATTCTATAGGAAAATTATTGAGGAGGCCAAGACCCACCAAGGGTTGTAGTGCCAAGAATGATGATGATGATTGTTCATTCTATTTTATTTCCCTTGTGTGTAAAAGTAAAACCCTAATAATATAATTTTAAATTAAATCTAATAACATGATCTCTCGTAAGCGTGAAAAAGGTGATATTTGGAAACAATTCGATATGAAATCTGGTAAGTTAAATTTAAATATAACTTTGTTTTTGTTATAAAGAATAAAGATATCGGTTTGTCTACATGACCTGTTAGTGAACTCATCTCAAAACAAAGTCGGCCCATTGAGACGAGTTTATTTTGTTTTGTTCGGGAACTCGCTCTAAAATATCTAAAACAACCCAATATCTCACCTTCTGCTGATCCATTGCTTTTCTGGAGTGAAGATATATATCAAAGTCAAGTCAAAGTTAATGGATTTATCTCTGAAGAGTATGAAGTATGCTCTGGTGTCCCTCAAGGGTCACATCTTGGTCCGATTCTCTTTAATATTTTCATCAATGACATCGCAGACAATTTACTATCCGATTACCTACTATATGCAGATGACATGAAAATTTTCAGAAGAATCATGAATGACCAAGACTTAGAAATTCTTCAGCACGATCTCAATGAACTCCACAGGTGGTGTACTAAAAACAAACTAATGTTAAATATCGGTAAATGCTCAGTAATGTCATTCTCTAGATCACGAAATCAATATCAGGCTAATTATCTCATTGATGGACATCATCTCCCGATAGTCACCTCGGCAAAGGACCTTGGCGTTATTGTGGACCATAAACTGAATTTCTCAAGCCACGTGGAGAAAGTTGCGTCACAAGCTTTCAAGACTCTTGGTTACATCATTAGAGCTGGGAAGGACTTCAGCAATGTCTACACGCTGGTACGACTATTCGACAGTCTTGTGAGACCGATTTTAGAATACTGTTCTGTCATTTGGTCGCCGTATACCAATAAACTAATCAATCAGCTCGAAAGAATACAGCGCAAACTATGTAAATGCATCGCCTATCGTACACGATCACCAGGAGATATTGAGACCGTATATAACAGATTTAGAATCAGCAAACTAATCACTCGAAGACAATTGTCTGATCTGACCTTCTTCTACAAATCTGTCAACGGACAGATAGACTCGCCCGAGATCCTGGAACAATTTGGCATTATCACTGCTAGGCCGGATCTAAGAGTGCGTAGATTGTTAGAAACCACTAAATCCACAAAAAGTTACGTGTACAATGGCCCAAGAAATAGGATTGCCAATCTGGTGAATAGCCACTGTGTTGATATCAACTTCTTCGATGAATCATATGTCTCATTCTCATCAGCGGCAAAAAGATTGTTATCACAGTATTAAAATTACCCTCAACCCTATATGATTATACCATGTTGTTACTATGCTAGTATTGTTTTTTTATATATGTGCAATTTTTCTAATCCATTCATTTAAGTCTATTATTTTTGTAAAATCAATGTATATAGCCGATTGGCGTATGAATAAATATATTTCCCTAAGCTGAAAAAACTGGCCCAGAAGTATTTTTCATTAAAGCCGGTCTACTGTCGCCTCAGAAAGATTATTTTCGACTGCTGGGAATGTACAAATGGATAAAAGAAATCGCCTAATGCCTGAGAAGTTACAAATGTTGTGCTTTTTGAACAAAAATTTGCCGATGGTAAATTTTAATTATTAAATCTCTTAGTAAAAAAAGAACAATGGTGTGTTATTTTTACTCCCTTTATATTAACTCGTGGCGTCTGCTTGCTTGCTTGCCGGCTTGACATCAAAAAAAACTTTGGATCGATTTTTGACCCTTTTCCCGTGATCCAATCGAGCTGAAACTTGGCAAGTACTCTCGTGGCGATCAAAAAAATCTATCAAATTTTCGTTAAAAAAATTAATAATTATTGTATAATTTCGGAATTTTAGAAATTTTATTGGATTTTTCAAATTGGAATTATTAGAAAAATTTGATTAGCATTTTCTAAATTTGAATTACTCCGTCGGTATACATAAAAGGTACTTCACTACGAATGTCGAAAATCTAAATTGACTGACAAATGTTTTTAGAATTTAATCTTCAAAGCATGAAGTGTCTTATCAAAGCTCAAAACATCTGACATTGTAGAAATATATTAAATTACTGTAAGTTTAGTGTTATGTTATATGTTTTAATTCGTCTTTAATTGTTGTTATATTTTACAAAGAAAGGGAGTATAATAAAAACATGGTTTTTATAGGTTACTTTTTTTTCCTTTTATAACATCTTTATATGTTGTATTATGTTAAATACCCTGTTTTAATGAATCGTTTTGTTTTCGTTTATATGTTCCGTTAATCATTTTTTATTATACTTTTTAAATAATCGTGAGCCGTGCACTGATTTTGTGTCACACTCTAATTATATAAAGTTGTCATTCCAGCAAGTTACGGATAGACATCTTGAATTTTTATCCTGATCACCCAGCATTGTTCCCTATCTCATATTAATTAACATCATTGTTCCCTGTCTCATAATAATAATATTAACTAATTCTCACAGTGCTACACAGGAAAAAGAAAAAAATTATAATGTCCTTTAAATGTAAAATTTATTTTGATTTTTTACATTTTGAAATCACATTGATTTTTTCTCAACATTCATATTTGTTATAATTAAAATATTCACATTACAAGGTTTAATTTTATTTTATTACAAATAAATGATTCAGTGGTGTATTGGGAACAATGTTTTAGGATGGAAGTTTTCCTTTGTAATCCATACAACACCTATTGGTCAAATTATGCAGAAATATTACCAAGGATGCCACATCACAGTTTCGCTACTGAATACGAGCACTTTCTTCATATTCAAAATAACAATGTTAATACTAAATGTCTAAATGGGAAAATTATTTTTCTTAGCCATTTGAAGGAATAAACAAGCACCAAAGAAATTAGTTAATAAGCTTCACCCATTGAAAACTAATCGTACATATTTTTTAACATTGATTTGGTTTACAAAAAGATTTTGTGGAATGATAATTTTTAAAATTGAAAAGACATAATGCAACTAAAGCTTACCGTATAAACTTCTTGAATTTTAAACAAGCCGAAAATGTTTGATCGATTTAATCACTTTATAGAAGTTTTCTATCTAACATGGAAATAATTTAATATAAATTAATATAAATGTGATTTTTTTATATATGAATATAAAAAGTATATATAAAACCTTATTAACAAAGACTTTACGAAAATATTAGTTGTTTTAAAAAGTAAGAATGCTGAGAGTTTTAAACTCATTAATATGAATCGGCGGATTTTTCCTTATTGTCAAAAGCATTAATAGAATTTGGCTTCGATGGTAATATATTCCTTGGTTGCTCCTATTCTTTACACATTAGAAAGTGTCTAAGATATACTATGATACAGATTGTGTGATATAAAAACATTTACTTCATATATACACAGAATGTTTACATTCAGCAGTCACAGAAATTTACTTGAATAAATGGGTTTGAGAAGCTGAATGAATGGGCAGTCAATAAATATAGGAAGAAATCTCTCTCAATTTACACAGCTCATAACGGTGTTTAAAAAATATTACTCTAAGTTTTATTAATTAAAAATTGTGAATAATCTAAATTGTTCCAGTAAGCCGGATACGATCACTTCACAAATTGTAAATGGAAATCCTTAAGAGTTATGTATATTTAGTTTATACAATCCAGTACACTTTTATAATTATTTTAAATATACATAATTAAAATACTTGTTTATATACGACCTCCTTGTATTTAAATTTATCCTATTTAATATATATTTTGGTATGCGATACATTTATAAGAAATATATTCCGTTTAAAAATGATATTTTTCCAATAACTCTTAACTGGTTACACATATTATTCTCTTATCACTTTTGGTAGAGAGTGCGTCAACGTCTCTTAAAAATAAATGGCAGATTTATATTTATTGTAACATTCAGTAGAAACTAAAATACTTTTAGAACTGTTTCTCTTACCACAGCATATCAAGCTGACTGTTTTTTAGTACACAGCACAATTTACCGCACACTTCACTATTTTATATTTAAATACACTTCAGTCTGCAGACCATTACTCATCATGCTTCATCTCTCTCGGTGATATTTAATATGTTGATAGGTACATTTCTAAACATGTTTATTGTTAATGTGGAAAACCTGCAAATTATACAGTTTATTACAAAGGCCTGACAAACTATATTCAACATGTTGATGTGTAACAGATACGTAAAATCACCATTAGCTGTAGTGTGTGTTCAAAAACCCAGCTACTTTGTACTTAGGTAAAGTTTACAATTTTCAATTCAAGAGTTTTGGGAATGCAGTAAAATACTTGATGTTTTTAAAACAAAATGTAACATAAACCAGTATTTAAACAACTCATTCATATTTACGTAGATTCAACATTTTTTGTGGTAAATAAGTGGGTCAAGATTAATAATTCAATGGTTAGTGCTGTGCAGTAACCAATATAATAGTATTATGTTATCCCTTGGACATGTTTCTTCTTTCAAACCTCTGGACAAACTTTGTTTTCAAAATCTTAATAATGAACTCCTTCCCAAAACTCTCTTTGGTTTAAATGAGACTTTTCACAATATTGAAGTCTCTTTATGTGTGGCTCATGTGTGGCCCGTGAAAATCTGTATATAATATGTATGTATTCAAGAAGACATACATTGTATTCAAGAAGACACAAGACAAGATAATGCAAAATATATTGCTTTTTATAATCTCGCAACATACATTAAACTTTGGGAGAAGGGTTAGACTTTTGGCAAAAATATCATATTTTTATCAATAAAAATATCTAAAATATACTCAAATAATTAAGGAAATTTTGGAAAATGAATTATTATACATTTTATTAATAAAAGGAACAACTGAAATTTACTTCAGGGACAGCAAATAATGAGGCAAGACAAGAAATTTTGTTGGCACAGGATTTTTTTCTAAATACAAAAATATATATGTGTGTAAATTTGTACCTCCATTGAAACATTTATTTGTTGGACTTCTTAATTATAATGAATCTTAATTAAATTAATAACAGAATAACCAATAACTGTTTTTCTCCAGTATGCTTTTTTTACATTTCCTCAAATACAAATAATAATGTAAAACCAATACACGTATTCTTCTTGCTTTTATAAGTAGTATAAAAAAAAGTTTTATATTTTAAGTACTACTTTGATATTGGTTTACTGACATTTTTCTACCTGCCATCCCTGAAATAATAAATAAACTAAATGTTGTTAAATCGATTTGAATAGGGCTAAAAATGAAAACATATCTTATTGAGACGAGTAATTAAATCACATAAAATTAATTCCACAGCAGTCTTTATAGTGGACAAAACAGTTCCTTGGTGAACTAAAAACTAACCTATAAACGATATTATACGTACAATGGAAATAAAATATTTTAATAGGTAGAATGTAAAAATATTAAACACATTAAATTTGGTTAAATACTTATATATAAATGCCTTTCACAATACAATAATGATACAAAAAAATAAAAGATGAGATATAATAATAATTGTTATTTAAAGGTTAGAGGCTTCATTCAAAGGAATCAAATCCAATGATATTGAGGGTTAAAATAATTCAATTTACGAGGAAGGCAACTTTAAATAAAATTCATAAATTGAGAAATATACAAGTTTTCCATTAATTATACTTTTCATTGCTAAAAACTTTATTTTTGTAATTGAATAATAATAAACGTAAATAAAATTGTGAGTTAGAATTTTGTCATCAAAGTGCATTTGAAAGGTTTTAATGAAGAATACTCTCGTAAGGTATAATATTGTCACTCTATTGTTAAAGATATTTCAATAAAAATATGTTTATAGCAACCCAAGGATCCTTATGTAATATAAAAATAATGAAATAAACAGTCTTATTCTATATCTTGAACACCCAAAAACTAAACAGTAGGAGAAATTGAGATGTTGACTAAAATAATTATAAATCTTTTTATTTTGAATCATTAAAGGTTTGGGAGAATGAAATTAATTTTAAAGAAATATTTGTAAAAATCACTTAATCTTAAGTAAATATTCCAGTTTTGGGATGGTAGCAGGGGCGTGCAGTGGGAACATCGCAGCATGACTTTTACGTAGCCAATTATTTGGGAAAAAATTAGAATACAACATACATTTCGTAATATTTTTATCACAATTGTTATCATAGTATTTATATTGTGATATATCATAATAATCTGTCGTATAAATATTTCATTTATATTTTTTTCCAAAATATACATTTACAAAAAAGTCATGCTTCAATGTTCCCACTGCAGGCGCCTGGTTGGTAGGTAATTGCCAAAATGTTACGTTTGTAACAAAAAATTAAGCTTAAAAATATTTTTACGTGATAGATTTCTCTACAAACCAAATATGTATTTTGAAAATACATTTGAAACTATTTATGTTTCTATTAATAAAAAACTATTTAGTAAAAATAGATAGTACTATAATAAGATACATTTAAAATATTAACAGTGACATGCCAAAAAAGGTTAATTTACCTTCATCATCCCTGCGCTAGAACATTTTAAAATTATTGAATCAAAATATACCAGACAAAACTAAACTAGAAAATTTAAAAAAAAATAATGAAATTATTATTATAAATTAAATCTCATTTCATATTTTTTAAATCTCAATTTTCATACTACATTTTATAAATCACACATAAACAGAAATTACAAAATTTGAAGATTTCGGCTTATACCATATTACACAAACATTATGCAGTATTTACAACTGCTATTTTCTCAACCATGGAGATGTATACATTACGGATTTCACATGCAAGTTTACGTATTTGAACAGTTACAACAACTACATACAATATAAATGTGAAATAATTTAATCGGTGAAAACTGTACACGTACCCAAGCAAAAAATAAATAAAAATTTGTAAATATACAGAATACCGGTAATTTGATTTTCGAGGGAATCTAGAACAAATGTCTGTCACACTTCACCATGGACAGAGTAGACCCTCACACGCCCCAGGGTGATACAGTAGACCAACATGCAACAATGGCAAAAGCGCCCCCCCCCCTCCCTCCCTGCATCTCTTGATGCCCAAATGTCACTAAAACTGCCCTAAAAGACAAAACAAGGGTAGTCCATGACAGCAATCTGAAAACTATTCTGTCAAAAAATTTGAAAATTGAGGTTGAGCATTTCTTCAGAGAAGTCTATAAATATTTTGCAGAGCAATTCCCTCAACCAAAAAAATCCCAACTTCAAATTAGGAAGAATACTTTTAAGGAAAAACTCCTACGACAGAAGAGAGATATCCAGAAGAAGCTGCGAGAGACAAAAAGATATGGAGACATGGACCAATGTCATAAACTTGCAAGGTCAACATTAAAACTGATTCAACAGGTCTCGAAACAATTATCTGAAAGGAAAAGTGAATACCTTCGAGCCTCAGATGAAGACAACTTAGATTCAGATCCCTATGGCTTTGCAAACTGAAATGGTGTGGCTATTAGATACCTCAGACAGTGGATGTGACTGGCAAAACCAGCCGACCCATCAGCTCTTTTTAGGTAAAGGGAAAATTTTGGATCGGGTTGGAAAAGACCATCCAGAGTGTATTCACAGCATCATGTCACAAAGCACTACATCCTAGAAATCTCCAGACACCCAGGTGTCTCAGAATGTTGGTCCAGAGATCCTCAGAGATCTGTTATAAATACTTGACAGGTGCAAGCACCGACAAAAGGGGTCTAGGATGCGAAAAAGCTGAACCTGAAAAGGTCCACACTACGGCTCTAGTAATGAGAGACTCTGACGAAAGTTACAAACTCCACACAATAAACCTTGAAATACAGTACGATTGGCTCACTGTGGGGGGCTACCCTGCACTGGAGGACTGTGCTATGCAGTTGGTCACCGGAAATGCTGAAATTCTATTTAAATGCATTTCAAGACACACTCCCTGACCCCAGCAACCTGAAACGCTGGAGTAAGACTGTAAATGCCGCGGTGTAATCTGTGCGGTGCTAATGTATGCACAGCAAAAGTCACATCCTAACAAGATGTAAAGACTGGAAGACGGCAGATACACTTATAGACATGACAGGGTGCTGGAAGTACTCAGGGGTGCGTTAGCCTGGCTATAGCCAGAACAAAGGTTTGACCAAGAAGAATGTTAAAAAGATCAACTTTGTGAGGCCTGGGGAAAAGCGAAAAAGGATATCAAAAGTTTCATCTTCAATTACCAAAAAAGCGCAAGACTGGAAACTGATTATGGACTCGACTCCAGGGCAATATGTGTTCCCAAGAGAATTGTGCGCTGCAGCACTGAGATTTGACATTGTCTTATACTCAAGAATACTTAAGCAGGTCTTACTGGTTGAGCTGACAGTGCCCTGGGAGATAAACATCCCAAAAAACCATACACATAAAATGAATAAATACAAGGTTTGTTAAATGAGATCTCTAAGAATGTTCTTAGGTTTTCACGGCCACTCAGAATCTTCAAGTTTGTGTTTACTGGGGTATTATGCCGTGTTGTTACGACCTTTCGGGCCGACGTTTCGGATCCCATTGCAGGGTCCATCATCAGGGCTTGTGTTCAACACATCAGCCCTGATGATGGACCCTGCAATGGGATCCGAAATGTCGGCCCGAAAGGTCGTAACAACACGGCATAATACCCCAGTAAACACAAACTTGAAGATCTCTAAGAATGATTATAAACAAGACTTTATGCAGTGGAGGTGGGAGCGAGACGACTGCCAACCATGTCAGTTTATACCTTTCTCAAAGTCTGGGACTAAATAGATCACAGATAAATGGATTCTTGATTGGATAGATCATAGATAAATGGGTAAACAGATCACAGTTAAAAGGATGACAAGGGCGGATCGTATCATGTCTGGTTACGTAGATTCGTAGAACAAAATACTCCTCTATAAAAAGAGGGCTCCTCACGCCTCGGAACATGCACAAAATATTCAAAAGAAACAAACACTTTGCGGTGGGGGACATTATAATTGACATTATAATTATTGGTGAAAAGGTGATCTGTGTTTCGGCGCCGCTTTCATTTTTGTGTTGTTGCTGGCCGGGTTTCGCTGAGGCTGTAGCTTTGTCAGGGTATATATGATTGATGTTCGTGTACGCAAGTGTGTGTCCTATTGGGGCTGCGGAGTGGTGGAGTCAGGTCGGGGTGGAATGGTGTTGGGACGGGGTTATATTTTAGTCAAATTAATGCATGTGGGACATTTTAATTGGATTGATGAAGTGGTGACCTATGTTTCGGCGCTGCTTTGATTTTTGTGTTGTTGCTGGCCGTGTTTTGCTATGGCAGTGACTTCGTCGGAGTATATATGATTGATGCTCGTGTACAATACAGTATTGATAGTGTACGCCCTGTTGGGGTTGCGACAGCGGAGCGGCCCAGTAGGCAGCAGTACGGGATAGAGTGGTGTTAGGGCAGGGTTCTGTCAAATTAATGAATGAATACACTACACTAAAAATTGTTACTTTAAAAGGGGAAAGAGGATGAAAGAAATGGTGAACGTGTTCATGACACAGAGGATCCTGAAACCTGCCGATGACAGGTCCTAAGCCCTGTGGCTTCCATCTCTTCCCTACTCTGCAAATTGGGGACTGTGGTCCCTTTGTAATGAGACCGTGGGGGCTAATTCTCACATATTCTATTCTTGAACATTTGATTGATAGAATTACAAAAAACTAATTAATTTCCATTGTTGTGAAATGACAGAAGCTTGACGATACCCAAGTGGAAATCATTTGCAAGATCCAACGGGCTTTCGGGGACGATACTATGATCTCACAGATAAAGGAATGGTACAAATGCTTCAAAAATGGCCGCACATCAGTCGACAGCGAACCGCGTCCCGGTAGGTGGTCAACAAGCCGAGACAACAATGTGAATGACCAAGTGCAGACTTTGGTCACGCAGGATTGTCGTAATGGTTATGGATTTGTAATGTAAATTGATGAACGAGATGGGGGTAAACATTATTAGTTGCATTCAATGTTGACCGAGGATTTAGGCTCGAAGAGAGTGTCCGCAAAATTTATGCCAAATCTGCTAATGATGGAGCTGAAGAAAACCCTTTGAAAATCGCAGGTGACGTACCGGATAACGCATTCAGTAACCATAACTTCGTGAACAACGTGACCATTGATGAGGAGTTTTTTAGGTGTGCCCAGAAAAAAAGTATCCCTCACAATGGAAACATCCATTATCCCTGAGACCAAAAAAAGTATGGCAGATCTGCAGCAATATCAAGGCCATGCTGACCATTTTCTTTGACTCCCATAGAGGTCCTTCGTTGTCTTCGGGATGCTATACGACGCAAACGACCAGAAAATTCTTCACATCTGATTCAGGCTTTCTTGGCCAAACACAGTATTCCCCAAGTTAAAAATGCCACTGGAAAGAACCCGACTGCATAATGTTGTCTATTGATTTGAATCAATAGAAGACATTATGCAGAACGTGACGGCCCAGCATTCCAAAAGTGTTTCCAACAATGGCGGAACCACTGGGAGAAATTTGTGCCAAGGGAACTACATGTGAGGATCTTCTGTGTATAGTTTTCTGGGATATTTTGTCATGTATGTGTGACCTCTCTGGCCGACGTATCGGATCCCATCCCATTCGGTCTATCATCAGGGCTGATGTGACCACACCAGCCTTGATGATGGACCCTGCAATGGGATCCAAAACATCGGCCAGAGAGGTCACATATTCAAGACAGAATATCCCAGAAAGCTACACACAGAAGATTCTGAATGGCCGTGAAAACCTGAGAACATTTCAATATTTTTTTAATACACCTCGTATATGTAATAACTAGTGATGCAACAAATACTACTTTACGAATATCAAACTTACTATTCCGCGAATACAAATACGAATATCAAACCTACTACTCGGCGAATACGAATAATTCAACAAGGTAATAAATAATACACCACTGTTCTTTTTTACTAAGAGATTTGATAATTAAAATTTACTACGGGCAAATTTTTGTTAAAAAAGCACAACATTTATTTTATCCGTTTGTACATTCCCATCGGTCGAAAATAAATATGACTTTTTTCACGCTTACGAGAGGTCATGTTATTAGATTTAATTTGAAATTATTTTATAAGAGTAAACACTTTTACACACAACGGAAATAAAATGGAACGAACAAAACGTATTACAAAAAAAACTACATGGAATGAGCACCTAACTTTTTTAAAAATCCAAAAAACTAGATGAAAGAACTCATGTTGTGCTGTGAAACAAGAAACAAGTAACAATTGACAGCTTGAGTTCCATAGAAAAAAGAATTTGAGAACTCAACAAATCCATTCTTTCAATGTAAGGGGAATCCCCGATAATAGAGGTGTGTTCGGACACACGGTGCACAGTGAAACCGTAATTTGCGTTGCGTTCGGTTATAAATAGTTTGTAATATTCGTAATGATATTCGTGATGATATTCGACGAATACGAATATTCGTGATGATATTCGGCGAATATGAATATTCGTGATGATATTCAGCGAATATTAATATTCAGCAAATGTCTACTATTCGGCGAATACGAATACATATTTGTATTCGTTGCATCACTAGTAATAACCCAACTCAATTATCCTTTTAATCCGCTTTTGGCATATCAAATTAATTGTTTACAAAATATTTCTGAAGAAGAAAAAACTGAAAACATTATATATTACGACACAAATATAGAAATTGAATATTTTTCATCTCATATAAGATTGGTAAAAAAAAATGCATTTTAAAAAATAGGACATTCATTCTATTTGTGAAATATTTTTTTCCAGAGATTCTCCTCACTCCTATATCTTTCATAAAATGAAAATTATTCACATTATAACTACGTAGTTGTTGTATTTAATAGTGATCTAATGAATGAATATGTATTACAAAAATATGTATAAAATTACAACAAAGCAGAAAGTAGTAAATTAATGTGTATTTTTTAATGTGTTGTAGAATGAATGACTGCCATTAAAGAACAGTTTCTGATGCAGATTCAGCTGAAGTGTCGTGCATTTCTTCATTTAAAACAACTTTGGCAGAATTATTATCGTAAGATTTTTTGACACTAAGAGAATCAGGCGATTGGAGTGTAATATTAGTCTGAGATGCGACTGTCTTCACAACCAATACTTTAACTCGAGATTTAGATGTCTCATCTTCGGATTGTTCTTCGGAAGGAATGGATTCGTGAGGATTTGCTTGGATGGTTGTCTTACAAGCCTCTTCTTTATTATCCATTAAAGAAGCAGGCTCCGGTGGTGTCTTGTTACTAGAAATTGGTTTATTCGATTGTTCAGGTTTAATATTTTTCATTTTTTCCCCAATACCACAGGAAGACTCGCGATAGCCATTATTGATTTGCGCATCTGTAGATACTTGCGAGGAAGCGGGCTTAGTGAAATCTTCATTTCTCAACTGATACACCATATTGTCAGCTTGGTATATCATAGTCGGTTTCAGCATGAGTCCGTGACTTTCCGCATCGAAAGGTCTCATAGGCTGGTAACCCACAATTATCTTAGGAAACTGCCAGTGGCCCGAGTCTTCCGCCAAATGATAGAGCATCTCTTCTCTAGATTCGGAGGCATGTGCGGAAGCGGGAGCGTTTGTTTGTGGTTCCGGATGATTTGAGTAAAACGGCGCACTTTGGATTCTGCGTTGCGAGACAACACCTTCCGAAGAGTTCATCCTCATGAAGGCATTCTGGTTTTGTTGGTTTTCCCTGGAGTAGAATCTGTCGTTGGGGTACTCATCACTCATGTGGCTGTGGTAAGGGTTGGGGTACTGTCAGACATGCTTGGTAGGGCGTAACTCGTAGGCAGGACCGGAGTAGGCGCCGGCATATAATTCACCTCTCCCACTGCCTCCCGCGCACACTGGCGCTGAAGCTACACAATAATATGATTCAATTACTAAATTTATTTAATTAAATTAAATTAAATTCAAAATTTAACATATTATATTATAAAATTATTTTTACTAATTAAATAAGTAAGGTTTATCGGAAATGTTACAATGCTATAAAAATATAGTTGACCCACCCTTGGGTTGCTGGTACTGTCCCCGCTGCGCCTGATACTGGCGGCTGGGATTGTGCGACCTGCGCGCACCCGGAGCCCCGCCGGCCGGCCCCGCCACGGCGACCCCCGGAGGTGGGATGGATCGTGCCCCTCCCCCACCTCCGCTCCGACCCCCTGCTGGAGGATACTGACGGCGCATTCGGCGCAGCGTATTCATTGGATGCCGGAGGGTCTCAGATAATCTCCTGAAATATGTGACATAATAATAATTGATGTTGTTAAATTACAATAACTCCTTTTAAAGCCATTTAGCCCTGTAACTAAAACATTATGTTTGTGCTTTTTGTATATTTTCATATTTTTTATATTTTCATGCATCCTGCACAGTCACTTCACTATATAAAACAATTCATTATATCTGAGAACTATCAAAGAATCTTATTCCATGTTGGATGTTATACTAATTAATATTTCCCTATGAAGCCAAACTTCCTGCTTGAGTGGTATTTATATTATTTTTTTATTATTACATAAATATTCTTTTTTGTTACATTCAACAAAAAAATTACAGTATTTTTTGTTTTACGTTACGACTATGGTTATTTCTTTATTGAAGAAAATGGATTAGAATGACAAAAATGTGACAACAATATATATTTGTGTAATAACTTGACCAATGTATTTTGCTTTGATAAACTTTTCAAGTTAAATAAATGATTTCAACTGTATTTGTAGAATTTATTTTATGACTAAATTAAAACCGTTAACACTAAGAGCTAAGTGAATAATATGGCAAATTGGCTTTTCAGTCAGGTTAGTGAAAATCTAATGAATATAATTAAATTTGATGAACGGGAATGTTAATTTGAGCGTTGGACACAATGTTTAAATTTTAATAACTAATGAATTTTAATAATAATAATTTACATAAAGTACACAATGTTTTAATTTTAACATTAAAAAGCTCACCCCAAAAGAGCAATGAAATTTAACACAAAAAGTGTATTATTAAATAAGTTTAAGATCAGCTTACCTAGCAGGTGGCTGTTTGGGATTGGAGCTGGGTGTATGCACAGCGCAGCACTTGATGAAGAGACCCATACAGACAACGAACACCACCCCCAGGAGCAGGACGGCCCACCAGTACTCTGTGACCCACTGCGCCACTGACAGCAGCGTTTTCCTGTTAAGGAGCAGGTTCTTAAGCCGCACAAGGGGGCCCTCCGCATCCACTGCGCGGCATTTGAGAAATACGTCGCAGTAGCCCTGAATGGAATTTTTCAAATTATTACACTGGAGATTGGAGCATCGTAAGAGGTTATTAACAAGTTTGGACAGAAACACTGATAGAAATGCGGATAGAAAAACTGGTGTTATAAAGAGCTGGTGTACAGGTTTTTCTAAAATTGTATAAATATTAACATGAGCGAATGAATGAGGAAATAATGGTAAGAAAGATATATAATGCAACTGTTGATGGCGCCAGAAAGAGAGGGCGACCGCGGAAGACGTGGCTTGACCAGATTAACCAGATACTGGAAGATGGTTCCGTTAGAAGCCTCAACATCCGGCGAGCTTGCATGCGAAGATGTATGAATGTGGATGAGGCGAGATTTGTATGTCAGGACAGAAGAGTGTGGCGCTCCATCCTCTCTGCCTACTCCCACGGAGAAACGGCGTGACGGTAAGTAAGTAAGTATAAATATTAAAACATTAAACAAGCTATTATCTATCGCAATTGCTTAAATGCTGGTTTAATTTAAAAAATATATATTATTAATTACACTAGTATAAATAATTTTTACTTGTAACTTTACTCATGTACCATGTATGTGTATTTAAATTAAAAAAATAGATAAATCTATGAAAAAAAATACAATTAAATACTAATAAATTAATGATTTTTTGCAAGTGTGAACATTTTTTTGTCCACTGCACATATGATTATATCTTTTCAAGTAAAAATAAATATGATATTAGATATATAAATTTACAGACAACTTTTACGAATATGTCTTCTGTAAAACGAGCATG
The DNA here is from genome assembly GCA_016648135.1 of Agrypnia vestita. Lineage (NCBI taxonomy): Eukaryota > Metazoa > Arthropoda > Insecta > Trichoptera > Phryganeidae > Agrypnia > Agrypnia vestita. Next base: position 80,239 of record JADDOH010023402.1, read on the forward strand.
AAGTTTCTGTAATAAATATAGTAAATAAATTCCTCACCCTCATTAATAATTGCAATTTTTTTTATTAAAAACAGCAGTTAATTCTGTTAGATAATAACTATCAGTTATAATAGAAAAACATGCAGATGGCTGAAATAAAGCAGATATTTCCATAGATAAAATTTACCTGGAAATTATCACACGGTGATCCGGGTCGCAAACTAATTCCACCGGTTGGAAGGCCAACCTGATGAGCAAACTCACTAGTGCTTCTGCATGTCGAAGGGTCAGTGCCATTCTGACAAGCCAGCTCACACAGCTTTCTCTTGTCGATGTTGGGGATGATTTGAGAGGTGAGGAAGCACTCGGTAAGGTTCCACTCCAAGCATATCGAGCCTGAACACTCGCCCTTTATGCACAGTTGAGTACCTGAAAATTTATTTATTTATTTATGTAGCACGAAGTATCATTAAACAAAATAGTATAATTTTGATAACTAAGATTATAGATATTTAGTCATAAACAATATTAAAAATAAACAACAAAATTTCTCCTTTAGCTGGTAACACATAAAGTCACTCGAATTATTTTTGTAATAGCACATTATTCTTTGCAAAAATAAGATATATTAAAAATAAAAAGCATTATTTAGTAACAAATAATTACAATTTCAGTTATACAAATTTTCATTTAGGAATTAAAACAGATGCGCTACCCCATACATCTATCAACATCTCAAAATCATCAGCAGGTATCTCTTAAATGTTATCTTAAGTAGTCTTTATGAAATATGTCCACATACTCACTTTACCCATTGTCAATACTCTATGTACAACTTGGGCAAAGCTGAGTGAATGTTACAGTTCATTCTTATATTTTAATAGCAGAAAGTATCTAACATCTATGTATTTGTTATTTAAAAAAATATTAAATTTCACTAAGGGCTCTTCTTATTAAATCATACAATTACATATATAATATTATTCTGAAAAAAATACGAAATTACTTTTCATATTCCATTTGGGGGAAATTTCCATAAGATGAAAATATATTCATACAATAGTAGGTATGGTATTCAGCATAAAATATATTATGCTAAAATGACATAGCCAACCATTAAATAAGCCCGTGATTCGCCTTTCCTATACTATGTATAATAATGCATGTATCTACAATGCACGTAGGTCGTTATTTCATTTGGATACATTGCAACTGACGATGAAATAAATAATTAAAATATATTTTTTTAATCTTTCTGTTAAAAATTGGAACGGACAGGGTTGAGCCATGTAAAAAATGAGAACATAACATGACCACTATGAGCGGCGCGTGTCCACAATAAATCAGCCGCTACATACAGAAAATTGCATTGGAGACGAGGCGTGTATGCCGCTACTGAAAATCGGGTTGCCGCCCGGAGCGCGCGCAAGTCAGTGCCCAGCGGCTGTTGCCGCGACTGGAGGGGGGCCGCGCGCGCATACTGCTTCCAACTAGCTGTAGAACAACATCGCCCGGACACTAGACCGGAGATTGGCCCTTTGTTGAATGAATATGAAAAATGCAGCCTGTTTGGCTGCCGATGTTATTTCCAGCTACAAGTGTCGATACAAATATGTGTGGAATTTGTATATGTTATGAAAATATTTTAAAAATATGTTGATGTCTTGTAGGAAGCAGCGCTTGGCGCCCTTTTTGTATGCAATATTGTCATGTGCATTATGTTGAATCTCTGATGAGAAAAATGTATTGGAATTTTATGAATTTTTATGAATAAAATGGAAATAAATAATTTTTTATTTGGCACCTATTGGTGCGTGGACAAAGGTTAGAAGTTTGAGCCGAAGGGATTCTTCCGCGATGTAACGCCCCAAAGTAAAGTATGTGTGTGGCACGCGGTACCCGCGATGTTCGCCAACACTAAATGGGCATGAGTGTGGCACGCAATATTCGCCAACACGGGAGACGAGTCTCGCTGCAGAGGGTCTCGTCTCTTTCTTTCCGCCGTTGAATCCGCCGACGGGCAAATAAATGTTTTTTGAATATTCAGAGATTTTACAAACTTACCTGACCGGCTATAACTTCTAACGCCTAGTACTCAAATTCCGAGCCCCCGTCTGAGATGCGTATATGGGATACCCTCCACGGGGGCCCGAAGGCCTGCACCGGGCGCCATCGTGGAGATGGTCATCATGAAATGAATGAGTACTGGAAGACCGTGAGAAAAATTTTGTATTTTTCTCGATTTGGAAACGGTAGACGCCTGTTTGCGGGCCCACGTCGCGGTAAGCTCGCGCACACGGCTCGCCGTGGAGAATATTAAAAAGTTGAATTTTTTATCGACAATCAGAGCGGCTTACCGTGGACGAATTCCTACTTATGTAGTGTCATTGCATTCCTTATCTGAATGCCTGTCTGGAAAATGTATTTTTATACATGTGGAATGATATAGGCGCGCCTGAGAGTGAAATAAAGAAATTGGTTTTTGGCGCTTTTTTGAATGCCTATAACTCAGTAAATATTTACCTGAAATATTTGGAATTACTGTTAAAATGAGCGCTTGCATGCGCAAATTACATTTGTCATAGCAAAACTTGTAAAAATGCTGTTTTTGATTTTTTATGAATTTTTGAAAATTTGAGCCGTTTGTGGCGAATTTAATTTTAGTTTTTTGGGCCTTGTATGACCCAGCCCGTCCAAATAACTGTGTTATTATCATCTGCTAGGTCTGTTATTACAAAATAACACAGTATTAGTCTCTTGGGAGCTAAAATGCATTTTTTATGAATTAATTTGTATCTGTCATATGAAATCTGCCGCGCGGTGAAATTGTGCAACCGCGAATGACGTAGTTCACCGCTCGGCCGCTGGGAGCGCTGCGGCGCCTTCCCAGAATTACGCAATCTCATTGGTTTCTGTAATATGCTATGACGCAATCTTGTGAAATTTTGAATTTTGTATAAATAAAATGCATTTTTTGAGCGGGTACCACAGATACGCCACCCGCGTCGGTACGAGAACCGCTATTTGGACAATCTTCTTGCTGCCTTTTCTTTCTGACCCTGCTCACCTACTTTGGACTCTGCTTTCTTGGATTTTTGTGACCACTGCTTTCTGACTTGGACTTCGCTTCGGATTTTTTCTTCGACTTTAATACGATAAAAGCACTACTTCGGCGTTTGACTTCTGGCATATCCACGGACTACGAGCTTCACTGCAAATTCTGGTGGCGATCTCTGCCCCACCAGCGAAGACTACTGAGCCGCATAAAAAAGGTGTTCCCATCCGGAACAAAAATTGATATCTATATTTTGTAGAGTTTTCGCACTAAAGAGGCACAATTCAGAAAAATATGCATAAAAGCAAATAAAATAAACATACCATTATTACACCTGGTTTTATCTGCCATGGGGCGAGGATTAGGACACTCTGGACTGCGACCATCGCAAGTTGAAGACCAGGCGCAATCACTTTCTGATCGACACACGGCGCGATGAGATGCAGGCACAAAGCGACAAGAATCTGACTGGCAACACGGACCCTGGGACGGACTGGATAGAGACAATCAAAATAGAAAACTACGTAAGTATTTTCATGGTAATGTGGTTAAATAATGTTAAGTTAAGGTGCTTTGAAAGAAATAAAAATTACAGCTCTGAAAATTAAATCATAATTCATAAATAGTTAGAGGCAATATTTTGTTCTTTCTTTAGGGGCCTTGTGGGACGCACCATCCATCCTTTAGCTTGTAGCTTTCGTGGTCCCGGGCATTTGCCCATCTCTTGCAGGTCTGAAAAATATATTTGATTGGAAATGGCAATATTGACAATTATGGAGAATATCTCACTCACCTGCACTGAGTATTATATCTTCTATGACAACCTTTGGCTGATTCATTTTTCAAACGGTCTAAATCACTGAGTATTCTTGGATAGCAGCATTTATCCTGACATTCATCATCATCATAACCTAAAAGTAAATTTAACTAATAAATTTATGTGCTGCACATATAAAAAATGCAAAGCATCCTTTTTTTGCGACAACTTTTGTTTTGTCTATAACATTTATGTCTAGAATTTATACCTAGCCCCACGATAGTCAGGTGCTCCATCTACCGACTAATTTCTCAGATTGAACTGAAAAGTTTATTTTATTTTAATTTTTAATATACAGATTACCCACTCATTGTTAAAGGCCCAATAGGGAAATAAAAGATTAATAATTGATTAGATTTAATGTTGTTTCATTAACAGAGTTTGTCTCCATTACTAAAATAATAATGGTTGTAAGTGTAATATTCATGACTACCCCCCTTCCCACTACATTATATTGTTCGGCCATATTGTTTTTATTTTTATTGTCAGTTCTTTTTCTTTTTTTTTCTTTTTTTCTTTTCATGCTTCAACAGGCCAGGAGGCCCAATTACAGGATTGTTACAGACCCAATTACACAATTGCCTCTGAGGATGATAGGTGTCCCCACTGAAAACGCTTAGGCTTAATTATTATTACTCATATATGTAGTGGATTAAAACTAAGTATTTAGATTAATAGCTGCTTCATTTTTTTATCAATCAGTTTAGTGAATACTGTTCAAATAATATCATTGAAAGATTTGGCAGATACTTTGTGGTGCAACATTATAATTTAAATCAATGTAAAGTAAAACATATTTTTTAAATTATACTGTTCAAATAAATTTATTAACATAAGTATCTCTCATAATCAGCGAGATATATGGAACAGTTCATTATAAAACAAAGTTTAAGAGGAATGTCAAAATTTTGAGTACACGTACCAGAGGCTAAAAGTTTATATTGAAAGTAGACTAAAATGAATATATAATTTAGTGCCCATCGAGACTGTAGACAATTGATAAATATTGTATCTACAGGGAAATATGGAAAACATTGAACATGATTGAGTAGGTAAAAATCATTGGATTGTAAACAAAAGCTCCTAAGATAAATCATTCGGTACACACCACAATCGCATTCTTCACCCGCCTCCACAATTTTGTTTCCACAGAAAGCGCCAGCACTTGCAGTGAAACAATTTCTCTTCTTGTTGTCCACCATGGCATCTAGTACATTGGAAATGTTTCCCACGGAACAGGCAGAGAACTTGCTGTTGTTTGGTCTATCTCCACTGGTCGCCGACGCAAACATGATGAAATTACCATTCAGCCCACCTGGACGACACTCATTCGGATAGTCATGCTGTAAAACATGAATGTATATATAATGCAATACATTTTTCTTAAATTATTATTGAGGATGTATGAAATATCAAATAAGTCTGTCATGGACTGCAAATCTTACCGGAGAACCAAAATTATGCCCAATTTCGTGCGCCAGAGTCAGCTGACTAACTTTAGGTGGGACTCTGCTGTTGTAGTTCACAAAGGTTATTATTCCCGTATTCAGGGACCGTTTCGTGCTTTGATACATCCCGCCTATTGTTTCTGTGTATGTTTTGTACTTCTCACATATACCCCCAGAGGCTCCACTGGCCGAAGCTACCCAGGCAAGACCTAAAAAAAAGAAAATTAATATCAAAAATACGTTAAGAATCTTTAATTACAACATTTATTGTCAATAGATAGATACGCATAAACAGTTACATAAGTTAGTTATTGTGCGTTAGTCCTACATCGACGAAGATACAATGGAATTGAAACTGGTAGACATTACAGTCAATGCGGTTTAACCCTTACCGCACACTGTATGTTTGTGTACACCCGGTTGAAGGGTGATTTCCTTTCTATAGCTATTACGGGAGTAATAACTTATTTCAAAACTATATGGTAGTAGTGAACTATAAAAAAATAAAATGTGACAATAATGTCCAAATAAATGTCATTGCTTTATACGGATTTGAAACATCGTTTTATATCTTTTTATTTGAAACATCTTTTTATCATTTTTTATTATAAATAATAAAATATGTTGACTTGTTTTTTATTATGTATATCAAGACTCTACTATAACATGAGATACTATTAGTATGACATATTTTATTGCCCTATACATTATCATATACAATGGGCATCTGACCTCTTATTTTCTAGGATACATGTATTTATCAAATTTTTTATTTTCCAATATTTTTCTTTGCTCAGTATGTCGTAATAAATAACAATAAAAAAATATTTCATAAGTAATTTTCTTTTGGGTGTTAATGGGTTAAATACATGTTAATTAGTTTTTTGAAATTAATATGTAAAAAATAGTTAATTATTACATATTAATTTCAGCCTACAGTTAAAATAAGCCTACAATGGAAATATATCATATATCTATCATAAACAAATTTAAAATGAAAAATATACTCACCCAAAGTTCCACCTGTAAAATCTCTGTAAGTGAAGACATATGCGAGACAAAAGTCCTCGTGATTTCCTAGTGAATGTAGATTTAAAAAATTGGACACGTCAATATTCTCGAGGCAAAACTGGTTTGATTCACCGGGAAAGTGGTGGGAGTTGCATGCGGAATCATCATCAATCTGTAAAATTAAAAAATAATATTTAACAAGTCTCAAATCACAACAAACATTACGATGTATTCAAAGGTGAATGTGGATAAATCAGTACCTTTATTCTCTGGACCTCAAATTTGATATTTCGGTGCTCGATTCTTCCATCAAATTTAGTGTCCCGATAAATATAGTTGACTGCAGTGACATGGTGAGCAATCAGTGATAATATTTCCTCTCGTGTCTTTTCATCTATTTCCGCTTTCTTGTTGTAGTCACGATGCTAGCACAGAAAATTACAGTAAGTCGAAATGATTAAAAATATTCTACTGTACATTAATTCGCACAAGCTTTATTAATAATTCTGATGTTATTTTGATGGATTAATAAATAATAAACAAAGTAGTTTCAATATAAAAAAAAAATTTCAATGATCTCTTTGAGACGAAAAATGTTTCATTTAAATGTATCAATGAAACAAAACAACTCACATCTGGAAATCCCTCCCGAATATGTCTCCATATAAGGGGATCAGTCTGTATATAGAGCGAGCAAGTGTTTCGGTTGTCTTCTTTTGGTCTAGTGGCTCTCTTTTGTCGACTATGAGGCTGGTTGGCCTCCCAGGAGTACTTGGAGAATCTCCCCATGGTGGCAGCATCACTAGCAGGGTCATAATCAAACCTGTACATCAAATATAATACACTTTGGACAATAAGCCGAAGAAGAGTATTTCTTTATATCTAAATAACATCTTAACCTGTTAAGATGCATGCACATCTTTTGTATATATATATCAAGTAACTTGGGTTGCTTTGCTGGTGCATAGTCGTCATTTAAAAATTGAACACACCAATGAAATGTATAACTCATTTTCTAATAGAAGTGTGGTACCTAATAGTTTATGATATTTTAAAAGACTCGAATAAAACAAAAATTATTTTAAAAATATAATAAATTTATCACACTGTAAAAAAATAAATATATGTTTATTTCTTGTAAAATGAAGTTTTGTGAATATGCAGAGAATAAACCATTGGGAAGCCAAAACTACAGAAGACAAATGAAGCCTACCCGTTGAATAAAGTTCCTTTCACATCTTCATCCCTGATGGCGTTGGTCCTGGGAATGTTTTGGGGGTGGGACGGAGAAGTTGAAGGAACTGGGGACTCCCCGTCATCCACGGCCGAGTTTTGAATTTTCTCCATCCACTGGACAACATCATCATTTATACCGCAGCCTCCAACGTGACCTGGTAACAAATGTGAATGTTATAATTAATCAAGAGACAAAATTCATTTTTAAAAATCATGAAGAAATGAGCGGGGTTAATGAGTGGCTACTATGGTTACAAGTAATATATAACCAAAGACCAAAGTAATAAAGGTAATAAAGTAATTACATTCAACTATTTGTCTGAAAGTGAACACATATGGTTATCAACAGTATAAATATAATTAAATCAACATCAACATAAATCAACAAATAAGATGTCTGAGTAAAATTTTAACAAAAGCTGTTTAGTATTAAAAGCATAGAATTGATGAATGAAATGAATGAAAAAGCAATGAATAAATGAATAAATGAGCATCAGAAAAACTTACAACAAAAGTTTTATTAAATTATTTTAAGTATTATTATTGTTGATTAAATTTAAATTAATCCAAATATTGGTATTTAAGTATTATTATTCTTGATTAAATTTAATTCAGAATATTTTCAGTTTGTTCAAATTTTTCAGAACGCATTACTCTATTTCGTCCCAACATCATTAATCAAGACATATTATAGATATATTGTAGAAGGAATTTAAAAAACAAACGCAATGATATTTCAGGTGTACAGTGTAATGCTAATAATTCGGAAAAATCACATTACACATATAAAGGATATTGCCAAAAAATTCCAATCAAAAATAGATATCTCATAAGTGACATCTGTGATTAATTAAGGGGAATGAAAAAGCTTTGGATGCCGGTCGTGCTAATGATTATTTCAACATATATATGGAAGGCGTTGTAATACTTAAATATAAACAACTTCCAAAAATCTGATAGACGTGGTTTCTGTCATGGGTGGAAATGGTGAACGTTATACTGTGTAAAGTGTTTACTTAAGCCCTATGAACATTAAGTGATACAGGTCGTAAGATTTCCATACCTACTTTTCCATAAAAAAATATAATTACGTCTCTATGAGACGAAATTCATCCAAATAGAGATGAAAATTTAGGAACATGTTTCGTATGATAACCATTAACTGATTTTATTTTATTTTTTATTAAAATACCTTTAGTGTTTAAATTAATAAACTAAAAATTAAATCTTAGAGCCTAAGAGGTAAAATTTTTTACCCCAGAGAAACTATTTATGCAATGTTGGTAAATGGAGATAGGACTCTAAATAGAGATAGCCTCTCGGATATAGAATTTAAATAACCCGGTGAACACTCATTAATGGTCTAAAATTAGTAACCTATGGTATCATGCACTTCAAGACCGGTCAAGTTGCAGATTTCGCAAAGATAAGTGATCTGACAATATATGGAACATACATATAATACAGAAAAACTCCTAAAAGTACCTGCCTTTGACACGATATTGCCAAAAAATACATAAAGATACACCCCGCTTTAGCATGGTAATGCAAGCCAGTTTTTAAAAACAGGAACACAACTCACCTAATAAATTATTTGTAAATAAACATTATTTTAAGTTTATAAATTTTTATAGCTAATTTTATCTCCCTGGAATATGGCGACACTGCAGATAAATAGTTCGCGCCTAGTAAGTTTTGATTTTTTTTTAAATATCAATTAAAATACCATCCATTTATGATATGAGTAAAGAATGAAGATATTAGGAAAGAATGTAAAGCTGGTCTTAGCATAGTTGATGGAATTAAAAAAGAAGCGCTCAGATGGTTTGGGCATGTGTGCGAATGAATGAGGAAAGAATGATAAGAAAAGTGTTGACGGCGCGGCGCCAGAAAGAGAGGGCGACCGCGGAAGACGTGGCGTGACCAGATTAACTAGGTACCGGAGGATGATCCTGTTAGGAGCCTCAACAATGTGAAAATATATGAATGTGGATAAAGCGCGAGTTGTGTCAGGACTGAGGAGCGTGGCGCTATCGTGGCCTAACATTTCACGATCACATAGAGACGATCAGTGGTGATGCTTTGAGAATGTTAGGATTTGTTCTGCGTACTGCCAGGGTTTTCGAGAATACCCGCGTACTCAGAACTCTTTACAACTCCTTGGTGCGGAGTAGACTCGAGAGTGGCTCGATGATCTGGGGGCCACATGAGGGCAAGTACTCTCTTATGGTGGAGAAAGTCCAAAAGAAGTTTCTGAGATATCTCTACATGAGAGAGTACGGGCATTATCCTTGGCTTTACCCAACCGAGTTTCTCCAGGGTATGCTTGGCTACAATAGTTTAGAGACTAGAAGGAATGTGTATTTGATTACACATTTTTATCGATTGTTGCGCGGTATGATCGATAATCCTCAAATTATGCAGAGCATTGGTTTGTATGTTCCTGATAATTATACTAGACATCGTCAGCATAGATTGTTTTACATTCCAATATACAGGACCAACCTGCCGATGGTTATGCCTGTTGGAAGAGCCACAGCTATGCTGAACAAAATCGCTTTGGGTATTGATATATTCCATGTGTCTGAGGGGGTTTTCCGAAGCGGGATTCTCCTACACCTTTGACCAGGTTTTATGTTATTTTTAATTTATTAAATATTTTCTATTTTGTTATATGTACTTCCTAATATGTATGCCTTAAACATTTTGTTTGTCATGTACATATTATCATGAAATAAATTGAATTGAATTGAATTGAATTGAATCTTCTCTGCCTACCTCCCGCGGGGAAACGGCGTGATGGTAAGTAAGTCAATGAAAATATTTCGAGGGTTTTTTCTCGAATTTTTTGTCTATTTTAATAAATAGTATAAGTAAAAGTGTCAAAGCTATTAGAGCTGATTATTATAGATAGCTGATAGTAGTGATCGTCTAGCTTCATGGTAGAATACCGCAGAAAATTCTACTAGAAAAGACCCAAAAGATTCTTCAAAATAGAAAATAGCTCTCGCACTCAAAAGGTTAAGGCGGCACATTCACTGCAAATGCATATTTCAGTGTTTTTTTTTTTTACGAAAATGTGGGTTTTTATTATTCGTTTATATTAAAATGTATACTCTAGAACTATTTTTAGTCGAATTGCGTTCAAATTTTGACGCAATTTGACTAAAAATACATAAAAATTATTGATCATCAAAAAGTTATTATAGAGCGTAACAAAATCGGCGCGAACGTTCTTCGCAGCGCTCGCAAAAATGTCGAGAATATTAATACACCTCCCCGGGATTAGCGAATTATTTCTTATCCACATTGTGAGTGTTTGAGTTCGGAACAAAGGGAATAATTTGACACAGCCGCCGAAAGTTGTGTGAGAGCGTGCAGTCTCCCCCCTCGCTCACCGCTCTCCGCCGGCAGTTTGTCTAATTTACCAAAATCAGATTTTAATTGCTTCAATTAAGATGTGTCTACAGACGACAGACGAGCGCCACCATTTTAATTCGATACCGCGAGACTCGGTTGAATCAATTAGGGGGCTTTCTGCGACATTTTAAATCGAATTCTCTTTTTTTTTATTTCTCTTCTTTTCTTAAATTTTTTCTTACAATATTGCATTTATACAAAATAAATAATAATTTATACAAAGTAAACTATTGTGCGCAAATTCGAGCAGAAGTCTTGTTAATGACTTGTGTACTATGTACATCCGTGGACAAAAAAAGTTCGCACTTAGCGAAATCCGATTTTTATTGTTTTAAGGCGACACCTTTGGGTTTTGTTATGAACTGTATTGGCTACATGTTTGCAGTATTTAAAGGTTTAAAAGTAGACGTTCAGTCAGAGGATATGTATCATTAACTCAGGTGTCTAGAAGATCCATTCGTTCGAACGATATAGTTCATTTGGCTAAATAACTCATTTCGGTCTTTGGTTCATCTTTCAGTAGATACCGAAATGAATGTATCAACGAATTTCACACTCAATATGTTTTGAATCCAGAGAATTTCAATCAAATAAATATTTATGGAAAATTTTCCTAATAAATGTAGTCTACAATAATTAAACCCTCGATGTTGTTATTGGGCTATAAAACGTATATTTATTAAAACTAAAATATGTTTACAATATAATTGTTAGCGAATCACAGCTGATAAAGTGAACAAAACAACGAATAACCGCCAAAATTATATTTTCAACAGGTGCGGCAATATATAATAATAATTGATTTGTAGGGAGATGATTCACGCTGACCCAACAAATTCGTGATCGTACATAGTTGACCCAATTTCGTGTTGCAAAGGTGTCTTGTCGACAAAATACTTCAGGTAGGTGGGTCAAGTAGCATTGTTTTGTTATGGTAATACTGGTGAATCGGGTCAAACAAGTAAGTTAATAATAAGGGACACGATACTGCAATGAATATAAGGCTTTGTCAGCGACCTTGCACAATTGCATCGGAGGAGTTATATATACGAGCTATATGGAACACAATAACATCATATCGCCGAGTCTCCACTATCCTCCGTCACTGGACCCAGCGGATATTCGCCGCGCGTATTTTCAGTCTTACTGTATTATTCTACTCGTACATCCTAACTTGCTTCCGGAGTTTATCTCCAGTAAAACATAAACATACATACAAACACATGCAACACTCTTTCATTCAACGTCACCACGCCATTCCTAAATATTTATTAAACATTAACGGATATTCATTTATTGTCATTAGAAAATAATTTATTATGTTGTAACAATACGTATTATATTATTTCTATTGTGTATATAATATATATATATATTATATATATATATATATATATATAAATATATACAATTGAGTTTCGATGAAAATAAACGTTTGTTAAATCAATTTTTTGTGATTCTTGTAACGTAGTCTCAACATTTAAAAAATATGTTTAACTTTAATTATACATACAGTCACGAAATTATTTAGCACCAACGTGTGCAATTAAATTAAAAATAATTAAATACCTGATAAACCATAAATAAAAATGGGATGCACATCACTACGGTGTTGCGTTAACGCTAGAGGGTCATAAAAAGCCCTGCACGCTAAATATCTTTCTTCTTCAGCGTACAGTACTGCCTCCAACCACGACTTCTCGAGGGTCCGGGTGCCATGGAATAAATTCCGCCCGGTAAATAATCAGAAAAGAGCAACCATTACTGAGCCATCCGAAACCTAAGGTATCATACTAATTAATCTTATTTATTTATTTCAGGACCCTCATACAAATCTCGTACAACTTCGTAACCCTCAATCTGCATTACTAGTCCTCATTAATCGTCCAAGTTCTAAATTGTAATTCTACGTTTTCGTTTATAATAATCTTTTCACAAATCCAGCTTTAATATCTTATGTTTCACTTCAAAAATCGTAATAATACGATGTGGATGAGTGAAGAATTACCCACAAAATAAATAATAGTAAATTGAATTAACGTTATTAGAATCCTGAGCATTTGCACACGCGTAAGATAAATTAATTAGATCATAATGGATCATTAATTGAACAGGATGGAATGATATCCATCGTTTATATTGTAACATTGTCTTAAATATATAAATATAAATAAATCTTTGGGACTTGAGGGGAAAATTTGATCCGTGTAAACGTAACCTTAAAGTTAATAATATGTGGGCGGGTTAAAGTATGAAGTATAAAGTGGGGAAATCCGAGGAAGGGTCTAAGGTGAGAAAAAAAATTCGTGCAGTTTTCGATAAGCTGCATGCGTGGAATCTCGTTGAGACTTGTCAGACCCCTGAGTTTATGTGGATCGTATAGCACAGACATGCGTCAGTTAATTGGAGAACGTTATCGTGGCATTATCTCTTTGTCTGTGATTTTTCACCCCCTTAAAATTTCCGTTAAAACGAGCATTTTTTGTTGTTGTTAATTCTAACATGGCTCAAAGGCTTGCAAGGTTCAAAGACTGCAGAGGCGTGTTGTAAAATATGCGTTACATTTGAAAAAGATGTACTAAAGGAACTAAACAGGCAAAAGTGGTGATAAAGATACCGAGATAAAAATTGCCAAGACGAATAAGAATGCTTTTGGCAAACTCAACCATATTTTCGACAGTAAAGATATCCCAATTAGCTTAAAAAGAAAAAGCAAAGCAGGAGACGATGGCCCTTACAAAGAAATGTGTAGAAGAGCTCAAATGCACACAACGATCCATGCTTGGCGTAAGCCTAAGAGAATTAGTAATTATGAAATTAGGCGCAGAATTAGAGTAGTGGATATCATGGATAGTTTAGCGAAGCTAAAATGGCAATGGGCAGGGCAAGTCCATCTTGTAGCATGCAAGGCAGAATGCTACAAGATGGACTCCCAGAAATGGAAATGAAATGGAGACCTTGGGAAAATAAAAGAGGCGTCGGAAGATCTCAAAAGAAATGGGCCGACGATATAGCCGCTGTGGAGCGGGGGGGAGGGGGAAGAAATGGCTACCATAAGGAAGGATGGAAGAGGCCTACATGCGGCAGTGGAGAGATGAAGGCTGAGGAAAAGTTGAAGAAGATACCTTTATTGATGACGAATATAAATAATTTTCTCAAGAAAATTCAAATAATTACGAATGAGATCTACTTCATGCAGCTGGAATGTGTAAAGGACGCATTACTTTAGTTATTCAGTTACCAGGACTAAGTTATTCGGAAGAAAACGTTATTCTTGCAGGATAATGCAAGACTCCATACCACAAGACACTTCCGGGAAAAGATTTGTGTGCTAGGATGGGAAATTCTAAAAAACTCTACATATTTTCCCAACATTTCTCTGACTGATTATCATCTTCTCTTAGATAATATAATCTTTGTTATACGAGAAATACCTACACAATTTCACAGTAAAAAGGAAATTATATCGGAACATTTATTCACCTCCGAAGACGCGACGTGTATCATTCATTGGGAAGAATGAAATTATTTTAATGAAAGAAACTTTTTCCAAAATATTTGTCCTTACTTGATTTTTAATGTACCAACATAACTGCTCGAACTTTTTTAGTTACTCAATAACATATATACAGTAAATTCTGCTTAATGTGATCGCAATGAAAAAATCAAAATTTGATATAAGAAATAGGTATGTTATTGTCAAAGTGTATAATTTTGGTAATTAATAGATATTTTAGTAATTACGCAGATCAAGTGGGCGATAACTAGGTAACGTGTTCATACCTGAGTGTCTTTTTTGCACGTGTTACTTTATAAAAAAATATTATTATAAATGTAAAATTTATATACTTAGTAAATCAATATAAATTGGCAATTGGCTTTTGGCAATAAAATAAATAGTGAATTTAACTAATAATTAAATAATTTCGAAACTGTTCTAACCTGAAAACTTTCAATTCGCAGGCAGACGTGTTATCCAATGCTCTAAGGCCCGGTTGTTTCAAGTTCGATCAAAGTAAGCGGTCGATTAAAGCATAGATTTTTACGAAAACGGATCGTCTGATTGGGGGAGAACGTGAAAATCTATGCTTTAAAAGAACGCTTACTTTAATCCAACTTGAAACAACCGGCCCTAAATGACTTGACTCTGAATGGTGCGCGTTTTTCCGTTCTGAAAAAAATACCGCAAATCCGTGGGACGACGCACTTTGACCGTTTACATTTATCATTATTAAGGAATCTTAACAGTTCCAATCATTATAATGTTAGAGCGCAGTGTACTTTGCATAAACTAATTACAAAGATTCACAGATGTTTAAGGTATAGTTAATTAAGTACAATTGGATAAGTTGGATAAGAGAATATTTGAAAGATAAGAGAATATATATTATAGTAAGCAAAAACAAAATAAAAAGAAGTATATACCATTAAAAAATACCCCGAGTAAAAATATATTAATATTAAGAGGTAAAATTATAGACTCGTTTATTTTATAGATTTCTGAGATTTTTTCTAGACTACATTTATTGAGAACTAGTATAGAGGACCTATATATGTCAGCGATTAATTCGGAGCGAAAAGTGTCCGTGCACAACGACCCCAATCCAGATTTGTGTATCACAAATTTCAGCCACCCGATTAATTAATTATTGCCGCCCAAATGCGATAATTGAAGGCCGCGTTTAAGAGTTGAGGCGATGCGATCCACTCATCGATTTTCCGAGGGGGTTTTCACCCAAAGGGCGAATTGTGTTCGGCGCGATTCGACCAGACGGACAGATAAATCTCCCCAATTAACAGGTCCGTTAGAGTATAGTGGGATTGCGGGCCGATAAGAGGATTACACCTTGTCCGTTTAGTCGGCCGCGTAACAAGTGGAAGGGCGTGTAACTCGATATGCACGCATTGTCGATCGTAGAGGCTAAATCCAAAATAAATTAATACCAATTCTATGTTCTGTGATTAATACCTATAACATGTTCCGCTGTAATTATGTAATTAATGCTCACGGTTTGACCCGGTGAATTTTACGAGTACAGTAAGAAACGATTAGTGACGCCGCTGCCGATGACATTCTGTTTTATAATTACGCCATTTATTTAGACATTTCGTACTTTGGAATTTTTATTTTTAAGTATTAATTAAGGTGTTTTTATTAAAAAAAAAAACTTTTATTAAGTGAGTAAAGCCTCATAACACGGGAATAATAGAAGATATTGTTTAAAATCATCTCTTTATATAAATAAAAAGCGTTTTAAAATGAACAAAAAACGTAAAAATTTCTTGTAAATTTAAAACATTTAACTTTATTAATATTGAATATTTCTTAATTTCCTTAGTACGGATTCTAGATAATGAAGTATACTTTATACGTATACAAAACATATTATGCGTACATATAAATATTAATTAAAAATTAGCGCCGCCTAGGACAGTAAAAACGATTTTTTGGCCGCGGCCTGTCGATTAATGCTTATATTTTATTAATTATTGTAAAAAATATTCAGTTTATAACTTTTACATAATAACAAAGGTTTTATCTAAGTTATTTCCCTAAGAAAATTGCAGTCTAGAGTATACATGCTGATATTAATGAAAAATAAAAACCCACATTTTCGTAAAAAAAAAAGACGCCGATATATGCATTTGCGGTGAATGTGCCGCCTTAAGCAAATTTTAGAATGCCACCCCTTTTATTTTGTATCGTTTCTCTAATAAATGTTTATGATACAAATTCATTACAAAAATTAAATGACCCACAACGTTGTTTGTTGGCATTGGTAATTTTGGTGGATATAATTGACAACTATTGAATATCATGTCTTTTGAAATTGTATTGTTTTACAATCCATTCCATTTCCTTCCTGGGTAACAAATTCAATGCTGCAGCCCTTTGCCGTTTTTACAACATAATTTTACGGGCCTTGCCCATTGATAGTTTATCCACATTAATTTTCACACACATAAACTTGTCGAATTGTTTTCGCATAATTATGAAAATGAGTGATTTCAAGTGCCCTTCAAATTTTTTTCCGGATTTTTTGCCATTATAATAGTTGTTTTAAATCTATTTTTTATATTCCGCCCTCAATTTGCCTTAATTGCCAATGCCCGCGTGACGTCCCTGGAAACATTGGATTATAAGTCTCACCGTACAACTTCCGCGCTCACCGATTCATCTTCTTAACTAGTTACCTAGATACAGATCACTAATCGTAGTTGTCAAGGAATTTAAATTGCTAGTAATTAACTAGACTTTTGGAGTACCCCAAGAATTCATCCCTAGAACGCTTCTATATCTGGTTTCATCGATCATGTCTCTTCTGACTGACGCCTTCAATGTACGCGTTATTAAATCCTAAAATTACTGTCAACTTAATCAAAACGCTTTGAATACACTTCCGTTTTATGCCGAAGCTACGTAATGACTTTTATACTATAAAGACGATGTAAGTCGCATTTCAGTATTCCAAAAAAAAGTCGACTCAAGAGTTTAGTATTGGAAATGGAGGAGGACCTACAAAACGCTCAATCAATTTTTATCACTTGTGTTCGACACTAATTAGTATAAGAATATCAAATTTCTTCAACACTCATATAAATAGAAAATATACAGAGTGTTTCAAACCTAGTCCACAATACTTCAAGGTTATACATGTGAAGAAAAAATGTTTCGACATTTTGTGATAAATATCTAGGTCTGAAACTCCCTATACATCTAAACTGTTTAAATAATGGACGCAATATTATCGGTAATGATTTCATCTCACATTGACCTCATCTCAATTTTCTAACCCATTTAATCAAATTAACGGTTTGATTCATGTATTTGATTGAAATAAATAAACTGATACGTAGATTGTGTACAACCTCCGATATAAAATTCAGTGCTCGCCTAATTCAACATTTACAACATTCGTCATGAACGAAAGAATCAATAATAAGAGTTATTATTCTAACCACGAATTGTCCTAATCGAAAAAATGATACAATGAATTACTATTGTCTATTATTCGTATCATAAACTAACATATTTACTTGAATGTTTTGATAATATGAAATTACGTTAAAAATATACCGCTCATGGAGGTTTACAAAATCGAATCCTAAATAACGTTGTTTAACAAATTTTAAAGATATAATAGAGCTCCATCGGTCCTTTTGAATTCATATAAATGGAAATAGTATTAGAGGAGAGCCACGGTAATATTTGCGGACATTAAAAGTATCCCATAATGATGGAAAAAGAGAGGTATGGAGGAAAAAAATATCATCTGTCATCAAAATCGTGAAATATATTTTTTACGATACGAAAATACGAAAATGCAGCACATAAACCTTGACAAAAACCCAAAAATAAAATCTAAAAGTACGTATAATATATCTGGAAAGAATATTTTTAATGTAGCGTTATAGATGTTTTGGGTTTTCTCCTAATATAATTATTTTATATAAATGTAAACATATCAGTTAAAGAAAAGAGAAAAATAAACTTTATAACCTTATAAAAAAAAATATTTATACCGATAAAATGCTGGAAATACCATAAAACGTAATTATGTAAAAGAAAAACTTTTTCAATTGAAACTACACTTTTAAGAACATTTATGTGTATTAATAAATAAACGCGCAATATAATGAGAAAGGGTTATAGGCAGGCCTACATATTTTGCAAGCGGGTATTTTTTGCTTCAAACTTCAAAGTATCGAGTCAAATCAAAGTACATGAATAAATGTACATAATCAATGTATAAACATAAAAATAAAAAATGTTTCAACATTTTAAAAATCGAGAGAATTTATATACAAATTCTCGATGAAAAATTTTGTCCGTCGAATTCTTTATAATAGAAATTTCTAACAAAAAAGGAAACATTAAAGTAAATGTTATTTTATTTATTTTAAAATGAAATAAAAATCCGGGTTAAATTAATGAAAATAATGCTAACAGATACAGAACGTTCAAGGAGAAATACATTATTCCCAATATATAATTTGATTATTATAAATATATAAATACAATATATAATTTGAATAAAGAAATCAATAAATAATGGGAAAACGAAAATATTTCATCATTACGTCCCGTAAGTGTCAACTATCGGGTGTCGTCACGCGGGATGAACTTCTTCGACTATTTCGAGTTAATCAAGTGGATCCGACCAACTTCTCGATACAGCCCCGGTCTCTTCAGCGCTAGTCTCTAGTCTCCCATCACCGAGACGTTCCGGCTCCGCGACAACTTCCTGCGGCGGGGGAAGCAAGCGGAAGCAGAAGGAATCCAGGAGATATATTAAGAGAGGGGGAGAAAATAATACATACCTCGCAAACAAATACCACCGTAAACAAATCGAAGATCATTGGCACTTGCCAAAAAGACGAATGTACGCCAAAGGCAGTTTGGCTTAGACGTACAAAATACTGAGTAACTTTCTACACGCTTCTTCTGTTTTCGTAACTGCACCGCTTACACGACGAAACATTGCGGAAATTCTGGATGGCTGACTAAGCAACACGATAGCGAGGATATTTTTAAACAAGAACAAGATGCAGAATACTGAAATAATATTTAAACACCACATTTCATCAATAAAATGTAGAAGCTGTTTCGTAGACTTTAAATGATAAAAAAATCATTTCATGCGAAATGTGCCTACATAATTTATACCCTGCTAAAGCCAGGCCAATGTATTAAGGTAGGAAATGTGAAATATATAACGTAAAAGAAAGAAATACTTTTAACGACATACTCGTATTAAAGAAACGAAGATTTGAAGAACTTTTGATACTAAATTCTTGTTGAATTTCCACGTCAATTTTAATAAACTTATATTTAAACGCGCTTCCTTAGATGCACATACTAACTATGCGTCACGACGTTCCCACGCAGGGGTAGACGCAGAGGTTAGAACGCCACTCTTCTATCTTGGCACACCATTTTTGTTTCGACAACATTAATACATCTTCTTATGTACGCTCTTCGGTTGTTGAAGTTTTAATAATTTAATAAACTTCTTTATACATAATATTATGTTATGTCACACTCATTTCTCTAGAACACCATTAATCATTACATTACTTATATTATATATATATTAGGTCCTTACATATGAAATTGACGTTTTACCGTACTGGCAAATTTGATCTCAAATATCTTCTCTTTGGTTAGGAATTCCAAATCCAAATTTTTACAGCTATTTACTCATGTATTTGTGTTTTGAAAATTATAATTCATTTGTTTTTTCCTCAATTGTTTTTTTCTTTGCGAGACTCAGTTTACAAAATGAAAAACTTGAAATATCGCGTTATTTACGAGTACGAGTTCCACCGTGGCACCAGTGCTGCAGAAACGGCTCGAAGGATTAATGATGTGTATGGCGACGGTGCCGCAAAAGAAAACACAGTGCGTTTTTGGTTCCAACGTTTTCGTTCTGGAAATTTCGACCTGCAGAACAAGCCCCGTGGACGGCCGGAGACCAAAGTTGATAATGAAGAATTGAAGGCTATTGTGGAAGCGGAATCCATCGCAAACCACATCCGAGTTAGCTACAGGCTGCGGTGTTAGTGATAAAACTGTTTTAATCCACTTGAAGCAAATTGGTAAGGTGAAAAAGCTTGAAAGGTGGGTACCTCACGCATTGAGTGAAGCAAATCAACAAACGCGAGTTACTTGTGAGCGTTTGGTGGACTAGTGCTGGTGTCGTTCACTACAGCTTTCTTAAATCTGGCCAGACGATTACGGCAGATGTCTATTGTCAGCAACTGCAAACCATGAGGGAAAAGCTAGCTGCTAAACAACCGAGGCTGGTTAATCGCTCTAGGCCACTGCTGCTTCATGACAACGCTAGACCACACACTGCACAACAGACGGCTACCAAATTAGAGGAGCTTCAATTGGAATGTCTAAGACATCCACCGTACTCTCCGGACCTTGCCCCAACAGATTACCATTTTTTGCGAAATTTGGATAACTTCTTGCAAAGGAAAAAATTCAACTCCGATGGGGCAGTCCAAACCGCCTTCAAAGATTTTATTGATTCCCTTCCGAATGGTTTTTTTAGTAAAGGGATCGATGAACTACCTATGAGATGGCAAAAGTGCATAGATAGCAATGGTACATACTTTGATTAAATAAATATATTATAATAAAAAAAAATCGACTTTATGTTCCTCCCATACTAAACGTCAATTTCATATGTAAGGACCTAATATATATATATATATATATATAATATATATATATATATATATATATATAATATAATATATATATATTATATAGAGAATACACAATTATTTAATATATTTGAAAAATAAACAATTGATAAAATTAAGCGTTGTATTTAAAAAAAGAGTGTTACTTAAAATATAATACTTGAGGGACTTGGAAGCAAAAGCGCCATTTTGCTTATGACGGGAATACAGGGCGAGGTGTTTGAATTAATAACAAATTTTTAAAGCATGCTCGCGTATTTTAAAGTATTTTATGAATCAAAAGTATATTAATTTTAAAATCTCCGCTCTGACTTTAAAATCAGTTACAAAAACAGTTATGTAAATTTCGTCTAGTAGGTACGAGTAGATAGTGGTGTTTTTGCTTTTAATCCCCTAATTTATAATTTGAAAAATAATACTACAAAGTTTCTATAAAATGTATAAAAGAAAGTAGGTGTGTTAAATAACCCAGATGTTCAATAAAATGTTCAATCTTTTTGTTCTTCCAAAATGCTCAATACTAAACACCATCAAATTGGTTCGACAATTGGACAATAGACAGATAATAAATTAATAAGCCTTTGTGTGATGAGGACATTCTGTCCCAGCTTCTTTCATGGGTCGTACAAAGATTTATGGCCGATATATGGAGCACATCGATGATGCCATCTTCGCGCGCTGGGGGAAAGCTTGACTTCGCGAAATTTTTAATTTTATTTTAAAACTTAGGTTACACATTAAGGATAAAAGATACTTTACAAGTTGAAAAAAATAGTTTTTTGTGCTTTGATTGATAGTACTCTTCTCAGAGAATTTACTTATAAAGTCATAGAGCGAAATTCAAAATATTTCCCTAGTTATAACCAGGAAACTGGATATTAGTCGGGCAGGTATACAAGCGCGGTGAGAGCTTCCGCTTCTCATCCTTTAACGAGTGTCCATAAACCATGTGGTTCAATTTTTAACTCTTTTGAATCCCTCCCTCCATATAGCCCTATCGTGGGTTTTGCCTTGACCCCCTTCCCCCTCGAGTTGAAAGCAGTTTTTTTTCCTATTAATTCCACTTTTCGTGACATTTTGTTCTGTTTTCTCTCACCAAAACTATTTTTAAAATTATTGGATATAAAATTAACAAGACTGATATTTGTTTTATAACATAGCGCTGCATAACAATTCGTATAGAAAAGCAAAAAAATACCCAAAAAATATATAAAGAAATATTGCTCAAAAAATTCTCAGCAAGGAAGCTCAGAAAAGATCTCATTTATTATTGTTGAAATTGATGAAATATAACAAATTATGCTACGTAAAAAACTATGAAGAGTTGTATCGCTGTTTTCCTGCAGTTCTATAACGAATGATTCTTTGTCCTGTATAAAAGATTTCCATATCTTATTGACGTCATTTCGGGTTTTGGCTTTTAAAAACTCGCTGGAAAATATTTCCGATAAGCTTCGTAAAGTTGATTGTGCAGCGTCATTTCACATACAATCACAGTTTGAACTTAAAATAACACTTTAACGAGCACTAGAATAATTAAAGATGCACTAAAGTTCACTTTAACAGAACAAAATTAAAAATATTTTTTTACCGAACGATTTAGTGTAAGCGATCTATCCGAATCGAAACAATTCGTTATAAAACATCAACACAATACCGCCTATTATTGGCGGGAGAAGTCCCACGTACAAGCAAATTTGAGCATAGTTCCCGGGTGCCTAATGCTTTTAATACATTAATGTGATACCGGGCCAGCGCGACACGTCGGCTAACTCTACAAGTTACATGTTTGCACGGCAGTGTGAATACATAGCGTATCTAAAATACAAAAGTGTTAATCAAACTATGAAAATAAATATCCATATGCTGTCGCGTATTCGGTGCAGTTTTAATTTTGCGAAATAATATAAATGAAGAATTACATAGCTCGGCTCTGTCCTCACTTAGCCCAGCATAGCATTTTGCCTAAGCCCCTCTTGATCAAGGCCACGTGGTTTATGGACGCCCTTAATAGCGATATTATTTTGTTAGGCAGATGTCAGTGTCTATGTACAAATACATAGTGTGTTCACGTGTTTATAATAATATAATATGTGTAAGTGTAACCGAAACAGCAGATTTCTACGATGGGTGTTTAAAATAACCGGATGTTTCGGCTTCGGCGGTAAAGGCAGAT
The DNA here is from genome assembly GCA_016648135.1 of Agrypnia vestita. NCBI lineage: Eukaryota > Metazoa > Arthropoda > Insecta > Trichoptera > Phryganeidae > Agrypnia > Agrypnia vestita. The sequence continues at coordinate 103,596 of JADDOH010023402.1, forward strand.
TGACAGATGTTCTTAATAAAAAATTAACAACTTAGAAATAAGACGAAATGTTGATTCCAAATATGAAAAAATTAATAATGGCAACACTAAATCATTATTGTTCTACAAATGAACAGTCAAAGCACGAAATCATCCGGTGGAAGCTGGTGCGGGCAGCTGAGAAGCTAAGAACATCGTACTCCACTTATTAAACCAGATATGGAAAAACACTTTCCTTTAAATGAAAAACTATATATATAAGAAGTTGTAACAAGTTGTGGTATTCGAAGTATTATTATAGGTCGACCACAATCAAAAGACAGTTCCCTAGCTTTGTCCGGTAAGAAGAAAGCGGGGGAAAGTTGCCTGGCAAGCCCGTATTACAAGCCTCGATATGATATTCCAAATAAATGTATATTTTTTTTGTTTAAAAAAGGTTACTTACTTACCAGAAAAACTTCTTTTGTGTTCATTTTTTGCATCGTAACAACACACACATTTTTTACGCACATTCTTTTGAATGCGGTCTAGCTATAGTAAACGCAACATTCTAACGAAAATTTAAATTCTACAATTTGGATTGCGGTTTATATTGCGTTTAAGTTGTGGTTTAAAAATTCTAAAAATTTACGTTTTTATTGCTCCAGGTGACTACAACGAAGGATACACTAGCATTTTACAAATAATGCAATTCCTGTAAATAAACATGCAATATATTAGCCGATAGGTAAGACGAATAGCAAGAACGGCGCCTACTATGCAGCACAGGAGACACGTACAACTCGTTGACTTGATGCGTCTAATTTTTCATCACCACCATCATCTTCATCCCTTTATCCTAGTACGGTGGAGAGCCCAATATATCTGTGTGTCAAGCGCTAACTTTTTGAAAGGAAACTGGCACAAAATCAGAGTGAAGTGTCAATTTCTTTTAAAATAACAATTAAATTGATATGCAATATTTTAGATCTGAACTTATAAAATTAATACCACATGTACATAATATTTTAATATCAATAATAATAATAAATAATAAGTTTTCTATTTCAATGAAATTTTTTTCAATTTGATTTTTCATATTTTAAATATTTGCAATGACAAAATACATTCTAACGTTTTTAAGCATCAAAATCAACCAACATTTTGTTTTAAAATATTTAAAAGTAAAATAATTACAAAAGTAGTACAAAAGGTTTTTTTTAACTGTTCGAAGATTTTTTTTTCTTCTTATGTATGAAGGCTTGAACTTTGTGGTGACATTATTATTAAAATAAAACACAAACCACTTTATTAGATTAAAAAATCTACATGTTTCGAGAACAATATTCTCTTCCTCAGGATTATTGTGTACTAACAACGATCTTTAAAAGTTGAACCAAGCAAATGTGTTACGGTGAAGGGACGGGCGAATTTTTTTTTAAAATTGCAGTTCACAGTAGTTTGATTTAGGGGGGTCTCAAATATGGTGTAGATATTAAAAATATTGTAAAAATGGACTTATCGGCATCAACAATCGAAGTTAATGCAAAGTCATTTATTAATTGGGAGGCCAACATCAACTGGAAGGAATTGAATGAGATAATCAACTGAGAGATATGATAAATGTGAATTTCTGTATGCGTAATTCCTGGATTATCTCACGAATAAATAATCACCTCACTGTAGTTTGAAGATGATTTCGTGTTCAAGTGAAATATGTATACGTTTTATTATGATCACACCGCTGTCTAAATTCATTAAGAACATTTTATTCGACAAGTCGATCTGCCTGCCACCTTGGGGGATTAAAAATTTTAGGAATATTTTTTATTTGTGTGGTGTGTGAAAACATTCAGCAAATATATGAATATAAGAATTTATTTTATTTTTATACTCGCCAATTTAAAGAGGTAAAGTTCTCACTGGATATTTAAATCATCGCCAAAGTTCGTCTAGCGAATTTATCCCGTGTAGAAATGAACTCGGGAATAAATTGAACCTGAGATCCTATTTATTAGACGTCTTCAAGAATTTACTGAAGAATTTTCAGGTGGTGCAGTTATTACGATGACTTTATTAAATCAAGTACAAAATTACTCATCGGCAATAAAGTAAGTAAGCACTGTTCATTTATATAAGAAATGTAATAATGACACAAATAAAATAATTAACATTTTGTTTTAATCACACTCAATAACTTTTAAGTGTGGTTAAAACAAAATGTTAATGTGGTATTGTGCGACATATACATATTTTATCAAGTCACGCTGTAACTCACCACAGCTAGCACATTTATGTATGCCGTTCTGGGATTTAATGATGATTTATTTATTATATTATATAGTTAGGGATTATGATCCCGGGATCCCGAACGTCTATCTGGTCCCGAAATGCCGGGATTGAAAAGCCTGAATCCCGGGATTTTTGGGATTGATACAAAAAATTATTTAAAAATAAAATAGCGGCCAGTGCGTTCCAGAATTACCAAATTTGCTGACGCGCTGTATGGCGGTTCGGCCGCGCTCTCTTTCACTCGCACACAGGCGCGAATGAAGTAAAGCGCGGCTAGAGTCGATACGTCATTGGTCGGTTGATTCATTAGTTGTGTCCGCGTCAGTAGATATAGGGTAATATTTTTATTTAATACGTAGTTTTTATTAAATAAATATTATATATTGAATGTAGAGTTGGGTGAATTTTTATGAAATGTTTTTTTATTTTATTTAAAACTACGACATGGAATGAGGCAAAATGAACATCCGTTAAATTGCAATTCGAGGTCCCTATCTTAAAAAATATATAAATGCTTCGTTATCATTCCTCCCCAAATCCCGAAAGAGCATTTTCTGCCGCGCCTTATATCGGTCGTAAACTGAGAAGCTGTCTCGGTGATTCGAATATCGAAAACCTTCTCAGGCTGAGATATACTAAATGTGCCATATGGACGGTCAACCTTATTTATATGGAAATCACATTTTACATTAATCATAGTTAGTTGAAAAGTAAAACAAACAAAAATAAAATAAAACATTAAGTATACTTTTTCGTTATCCTTTATTGTATCTTTCCAAGTGATTTATCTAATTTGTTTTATATCCAACAAGGAAACATTCATCTTACCGTACAGAAACGCCGAGCTGTCGAGATTTCTGTTTTATCTTCAAAAAGTACGAAATTACGAAAAAAATAATCTCGACAAAAAAGTTCTAAAAATGCACACGTAGCTTTGCTCAGCCCAAATAGAAATATCTGCGGGAGTTCTCGCATGAATGTGTATCGCTCGGGGGCGAAGCCGATTCAACTCTCGGCACACATTCCCCTCCCCCCACCGCCACCCGCGCGGGGTGGCTTATTGAAAATGGAGCTGCGGAGAGAATAGTTGAACTTAGCGAGAATTTATTTAAAATATTCACAGAAGCGGCGGCGTGAAAGTGTTGGTTTAAGCCGAGCCGAGCTGAGAAAAAATAAGCCGGATTCTAGAACGGGAGAATAAAGAAGATAATATACAAATTGAGCGAAAAAACAGCATACGGTTCGTATAATGTACAAACAGATGTGTTAGCGCCCATCGACCAAGATCAAACAGGCGCAGTAAATTAGGATTTTTTTTTTTAAATTCTAACCATACAGGATTTTTGCGCACCGCGTTATTTAGGTATTATGATTATGAGTAACACGGAAAAAGCCTCCAAAGACATTGTGTCGGCTTGGATAGTCATTTATGTTCAAAGATCACAAAACTGAGTTTTTATTGGGTATCTCGCTTTTTATTCGTTGGACGACAAAATGACCAAAATGACAACTGAAGATGGAATGAAATGAAAATGGTTCGAAACATTTTCTAGTTGTATGGCTATTAAACTCCAAAGTAAGGTATGTTCTTAAATAGTAGACGACAAACTTTGAGGTCAGCCACTACTTCAGCTGCAAGAAGGGTTGTAGAACCAACCATCCACTGCCAGAAGACTAAGATTAGTGAACGGGCATTTGCGGTGGCAGGCCCAAAGGCGAGGAACTCTCTTGCCTCCGTAATACGGAACAGTGCATCAGAAACAGTGTATAAAAAAAGACTTAAAACGCCCTTGAGGTGAATATTTTTTACGTAAATGGCGCTATAGAAATCACCCATTTTTATTATTATTATTAAATTATATGGACCCTAGCGGAAAAAAGTATACTAAGTATCTGAAAGTGGAAGGTAATCAGGTGGAACCATGAACTGCAAATTCTGTATGACAAACTAGATATCGTGGCTCCACTGAAGACTATGCTGGGCTGGACATGTTCAAAGAATGCGCCCTCCAAGGTGCTCACGGATGCGGTACTGTATCAGCAACCCGAGGAAGCCTGGGCGACAATATTAGAAACATGCGAGAAAACTTGTTGTAGTCGAATGGAGGAATTCCTGTGGGGATAGAAGGCAGTGGCGAATGTGTGGAATGTGGAATGATCCCCAATCAATTATAGCCACGGTGGTGCTGAGAATTAACAAATTGAAGATTGAGTAGCTTATTGTTGTTATGTCGTGACGCTCGCCTAGTGATCTGTTGATCAGTGGCTCAAGCCCCATTCCAGGACAAGTTAGTCCTATTTTCATATCACGAGCGTTTATATTAGTTTGAAAATAGTAAGAATATTGATGCGATACGTATTCCATGTTCACATTTCTGCTTAAAAATAAAAAATGAAGAAAAAGTTGGCGCGCTGAAATGTTTTGTTTCTAACGGGGTTAATTTTACATTATTATTGACGTGTAAGATACATTAAAATATATTCTTCTTCAAATGTAGCAAATTTATTTTGTGGTAACATAATTATAATTAATATAAATTAACTTTGTTTAAACCACTTATTTATTGAAAAAAATCAACATGTTTCAAAGCCAATGGCTTCTTCATCAGGAAAACAAAAATAATATTTAAAAATCGAAGTATAGATCAAAATATTAAAAAGTTATATATGGAAAATAATAATATAAAGTACCTAATTAATATGAAAATAAATTTAAAAGATAACTATTTGCAAAAAGGACCTGATTATTTATAATATTCAATTTACTATTTACACTCTTTCTTATTTCCAAAATTTCTAATTTATCAAATTGTGATTCTGTATAATTTGTATGTAAAATTTGTAAACCCTTATTAATATCAAAAGAATGACCCGTAGCCAAAAGATGGTTAGCAAATTCAGAATAATTATAACTATTTAAACACCTTAAGTGTTCTTTAATTCTAATTTCAAAATTAAATGTATACTGTCTACCACCCCCCACTTTGTAATGGCATAGTTGTCAAGTATCAACCTCCAACGTACCGCTAGAACGAATAGAATAGAGAATATCGGCAATTTCAATATTGTTGTTATTGCTAGCTATGGTTGGAACACCTATGCATACATATCTTCCGAGTTTATATCAATAATATTTAATTTTTAAATATTATTTTTGTTTTCCTGATGAAGAAGCCATTGGCTTTGAAACATGTTGATTTTTTTCAATAAATAAGTGGTTTAAACAAAGTTAATTTATATTAATTAAAATATATTTTTAAAATACACAAACATAGCTCTATAAAAAAATGATATCCGTGCTACGTAAGAGTATACCCAAATAATTTAAAGGCAACCGCCCCAGTTTTAACATTTTCTTTCCTTCCGCTATTTATATATTCTCTGATATTAGTGATTGGTGCTAAAATACTCAATAATTTTTTTTTTCAATTTAGAAGAAAGTACGACGAGTTGCTTCATTAAGCATTTCGATTATTTGCACAAAAACGTTAAAGAGTTCCAAAATTCTAGTACAACATTCTATCACGTTTTCGTCACGTACCTAATAAATTAACGAACAGTTGCACCAATTTAAATGAGAGATTTTATATGCAGACCTAAACGAACCAGGTGTCTACGCCTTTCTACTAAATTATTTTCCCTTTTCCAAGCAATGCTAAAAGTTTACCGCAAAATTATATAAAATTCTACCATATTTAAAGGCTTTCACTATTTCTACATTTTATTTAAATGTACAAATAAACAGCAATCAGAGGGACTTTAGGCGAAAGAAGAACTACTCGATCATAGTTTTGATTATCTTAAGTAGTTAACGAAGAATTAGATTATTTATTAATATTTTGGATGTTTATAGAATTGTAGAATTTATAGCCTGAAAGAGACGGCTAAATGTTGAAAGGGCTGCGGTAACGAGATTTGTCCGCGCAACGCCGGGAAGTGGAAGATATGATTTCAATAACGAATAATTAAATATTCCCGACTATGAAAATAATGATTTAAAATAAATGAAATATAAATATAAAAATAATTTTGAATGAAAACAAGGAATTGTATTTTCATATATGTACATAAATAAACATTTAATCTTTGTAGGAATCCAGAGATGAAAAAATTGTTTTGCTTTCCCAGAAGCAAAACCTTTTTGATCTTAATTAACAAAGATTTTAAATGAAAATCAACAGAGCCCGGCTAAAAAGAGACTGCATGAATAATTCATTGTGGACTAGTAGTTCGGGAGAAGTTCTTATCTTATTTAGATATCCCCGGGAAAACAATTCACTTTAAGTACCTTCTTAGGCTTTCTCGGAAAATTACACCTCGCCGGAACGTAGGGAAAAAAAATTATATTAAATAAATAAGCCTGTTTTCCAATAAACAGATGAAGTATGGTTTCGTGTTTCATCAGAAATAAGGTTTTGCGCTCGGCAAACACGCGAGGTAGAGATTTTTTGCCATGGGCCAGCTCGCCTCCATTTCGGGAAGGGAAGGAGTACTTAACTGTACCCTCAACTAATGAATTTTAATTGGTGGTAAAAAAGGACCCCAATATTTTTTGCGTCTACAAAATTCACCTCCGTTATGTATTTCACTCACACAAAAAGTATTGTGTTATTAGTACCAGTAAGAGGTAGCCGATTTTTTTTACAACAAAACGAAAATAAATAATAATTTCGGTATTTTTCTTCTTCTTCTTCCCCTTTATCCTAATCGGGTAAGCACCCCTCCACCGCTCTCTGTCTTGCGCTACGTCGGTCACTCGGGTCCACTGGTAGTTCAATCCTTTTTTATAGAAAAATAGAAATGCGAACACGGAATACGTGTCGCATCAATATTCTTACTATTTTAAAAACTAAGCTAAATGCTTGTTCTATGAAAATAGGACTAACTTGCTAGTGTTCTGGAATGGGGATCGTAGCATCGGCCACTAACCACCACACATAACTACTAAACCAACAATCTACATTCATTGCAGTCTGTGCGTTCGCCATATTCTTCTGGGTTGTCCTACATGCTTCTTTCCTCTGGTCTTGAAAGACAAGCTTTCGTTTCCCATGCGGAGGATATGTCCAAAGCCAACTTAATTTTTCCATTTAGAGCTCTTTTGCACGTGTTATTTATTGGGACAGTACTATTACATATTCAACATGATATCGTTTAAATGCCACATCACCGCATCATGATTTTCAAAGAAATAAGGTCCGATGTCTCTTCCAGGCCACAAAACGTACCAAACCTTGCCATTAAACGCTGGATCATTCATTCATTCATTCAGTTTAAGTAGGCTTAACAGTTGCCAAATGGTCACCGACAATTGCACGCAATCATCGCTGAACCGCGTAATGCTCTATTTTGTAATGTCATACTATCTACCATGCTCTACTTTGTAATGGCACACTGTCTACCATCCCCCATTTTGTAATGTATACTGTCTACCATCCCCCACTTTGTAATGGCATAGTTGTCAAGTATCAACCTCCAATCCACCGCTAGAACGAATAGAATAGAGAATAGCGACAATTTCAATATTGTTATTGCTAGCTATGGTTGGAACACCTATGCATACATATCTTCCGAGTTTATATCAAAATATTACTCGCGGGTCGACTAATTATGGTTTCGGAAACATTGCCGTGAATAACAGCGACGTGTGTGTATGATAAAGCGTTCTTGCAAGAAGTACACAACCCTCCTTCTCCGATCACGTGCTCAGTACCCATCCCGCAGATATACTGAAGCAAAGACAGGCACTTCATTAAAATGTTTTTTATAATTGTGTCGTACCACTGGAGAGGCGTTTTTGGCCGCGTTTAAGTTAGGCCAGCCTCAACGAGTTACAAAACTTGATATTTCAAGTATTTTGAGTCTGTTTTGAATTAAAATTATTTGAAAGTCTTTAAAAGATTACATCAAAGAACACTTCAGTATTCAAATTACTTTTCAAAATTTCGAACTTCCAGAAATTCTCAAGAGACGGCAGAGCCTTAATGAAAATTCACAATGATTTTTTTTTTCGATAAATCATACAAGGATTTTAAAAATTAGTTTCCAAAAGTACACATCTACTAGTGGTTCTAGCAATATAATGAATTCAAAAGACCCATCTGCAGTATCTCACGGTGGTCAAAGGGTTGTCCTTTGGTGGTTTATTTCACAAAGTGACCGAGAGAGGGTTTAATCGCATGCGAAGTGGATAGAGTTAAGCCCGGTCCACGGTATGTGTGATAATCGATATGGTAAACCTACATTTTAAATTATGGGTAATAGAGAATATCGGCTTAGGTGAATCGGGATTGTTGGGATAATTGCCTTACATGTGCAAAAAATCATTAAAAAGTAACTCATAAAAACCAAGTTTTTATAATACTCCCTTTCTCATTTACCTACTAGAAGAAACTGGTTTGGCGCTTAACCTACGCGTTGGGCTTCGGTCGAGCGACGCCACGAAAGGGAGTAATAAAAAATTTCCAAAAATACAAAATTATACTATAATCAGGTTCCGTGTCTACCAGACGCGTTGAAATATTTTCATACAATAATTTTCATAAATACTTAGTAAGTTGTATGACAAAACCATTAAAAATTTGAAAAATCCATAAATTTATTAATTTTTTTAACGAAAATTTGATAGATCTTCTTGATCGTCGCCACGAGTCTGCTTACAAAGTTTCAGCTCGATTGGATCACGGGAAAAGTGTTAAAAATCAATCCAAAGTTTTTTCGTCAAGCAAGCGGACGCCACGAGTTAATATAAAGGGAGTAAAAAAGTAACCCATAAAAACCAAGTTTATACAATACTCCCTTTCTCATTTTCGGGTTTCGTGTCTACCATATGCGTCGGAATCTCCATACAACTTACTGATTTGTACAGTTGCCGGAAAACTTCTTGAAATTCTTTGGCGTAGTAGGGGAATGCGCAGAAGACAAAATTTGGGTCTCTTTGGTGGAAAGGTACGTGCGCAAACTTACCCCCACTACGCCGTAAAATTTCAAAAAACCATTAAAAATTTGAAAAATCCAAAATTATACTATAATTAATTTTTAACGAAAATTTGATAGATCTTCTTGATCGTCGCCACGAGTCTACTTGCAAAGTTTCAGCTCGATTGGATCACGGGAAAAGGGTTAAAAATCAATCCAAAGTTTTTTCGACGGCAAACCGGTAAGCAAGCAAGCAGACGCCACGAGTTAATATAAAGGGAGTAAAAAGACGAACAGGTAGGTATAGTAGTAGATGGGAAAGAATTGGGGCCAAAAGTGTAAATTTTTGTAATTTTTTAATTTTTTTTTTATTATTCTTCTTCTATTCATATCGAGCCTTTTCTTCCTGAACATGTCGCATCCACATGTTCCGATTTCTATTTGCATTAACCCTATACATTATTTATGGTTTTTATGTTTAATTTGTAGAACTCCATATTTATTTTTAGCGAAATTTAAAATAAATTAAATTTTAATAATTATTATTAATGATATTTAAAATGAATTAAATTTAACGAATATCATTATTATTGAAATTTAAAATAAATTAAATTTTAATAAATATTATTATTAAGTTCGCGGGTTAACTATTTTTAAGTATTACAGCTGTTTCGGCTTGCAAGGCCATTATCAAACAGTGGGTATACCCTACGTATAACCGACTTATTTATAAAATTTTAAGTTACCCCTTCCCCTTTAGAGTATGTAACGGACAGGATGAATGATAGCCCTGAAAAGAGCCTCCTCAAAGAAGATGACATTGCCGAGTTCCATGGCTCGCTGCGGACACCGATCAAGGTGGACCTGTGACGTCATCTTATTCACGGACGACCGGGCAGGACGCCGGTGCGTCATCACCACCCTGAGGACCGTAAAGACGGGTCCTATGCTTTGATAAATTTGTGAACAAATTTATGTATGAAAATTTATGAAAATAAAATAGTTGTGACATGTTTAAATTATTACATATTATTGTAAGAACCTAAATATTGACATATATGAATGTACTTTGTCACATGTTTATTTTCAATAAACGAGAAAATCGCTGTTGCGATAGACCGGGGTGGTGAGTGTAGCCAACTGTATGGCATAAAGACAGATATAAGAAATATTATTGAATATTTCCGAGTGACGGCCAACTGTATGGCGGAAAGACAGATACAGGAAATATTATTTCCTACGGCTAACTGTATGGCCTGACAGACAGAATTACGAAATATTGTTTAATATTTCTACATATGTATCCGAGGACAGAGAGTTGGTATGCGAAGGAAAAACGGGCTGCAGACCGATTGTTTCCGACAAGTCGCGAAGCCATATCTTGTCAGATCTCGGAGAAATCTACATATAACTAACAGTGTTTTATAGGCCTAGCGACGGGGCTCATCACTAATAAGGTCCCGGGCGCGACAGCCACCGAAAAACGGTATTTGTACCAACAAATACGAGAATTTTCGACCCAAAATTGATTTTCTTATATTTACGAAAAACGAGGGTTTTTTCAATGAAATTGGTATCAAACCATAATATTTTTGCTAAACAAAGCCATTTAGACTAAAATATAAAAGAAAATCATGTAAATAAAAAAGTAAAATTTTTCACATTTTTTACGTAACCACTATCAGCAGTGGTCCAATGTCGATAAGGGTCATTTTTCAGTCAAAACTTTGAAACTGTCTTACAGACGCTACAACAGCCGGATCAACTTAAAATATTTTTTGTTGAATTCCTTGCATAAGAATCTACCCATTTTACATGTTTTTACATACCTACCTTGTCAGGGGCGCACCTGAAAAATAAATGAAAATTAATTTTTTGCGACCCACTTTGAAATATTTATAAATGACTGAAATTTTATTGTACATAACTAAAACTGATATCAAAAGTTACACCCATGTGGGCTCTTTATAAACTGCATTAACAAACATGTATAAATCATAGTTAACAAATTTTATAAATTTAATTGTGAAATTTTCCTGAGCAAATACCGCTGCGATCGGTATATATTTTTTGATAAAAAATTAACTTCGGTCTTGCGGGTCCAGGCAATCACGTCATGCTATAAGCAAGACATAGCACCATGTAAATGACGTGATGAAAACCCCGGGGGGGTGGCGTAAAAATTCTAAATAATTTTTGAATTCTGTAAATAAAACTTTCCGAGCTATTTTTTAGACAATTTCGCGTGCGCGAACGCGCGATAAAAACTCTCTGTGATTGGCTCCCGGAAATAAGCCGGGAGGTATTAAATTTGTGTATAAATTAAACTTCCGTCGGCGTACAGATTCATTCCGTTCTGTGCTTTATACGCCGTCTGGACCACTTCTTCTGACTTTTACTCAACACCTCTGACCCCTGCTCTACCTACTGTTTTTGGATTTTGGAACTTCAACTGGACTACCTGCAACCGGATAATTCACTTTTGTGAATATTTAGAACAACCACTGTCAGCGGGTTTACGATTACCGCTGTACAGTCTTGGTCTGTTCTACGAGTCAAGTACGGGAGACCTGCGCATCATATCTTCGCGTATTCTGTACGGAACAACTGGTCCTTCGAGCCGGATCCTGTACGACGCTCAAGATGTCGCAGTCTGGAGAAAGACCTGGACGCATGGAGGAAGACGACTTCTACCAAGGGGAGCCACCGGCCTCAGAGCGGACCCGTTCTGTGTCAGACCGTGGCTCCTATCAGTCATCCACGACCGAGGACACCATCCGACGTCTGAGGGACGAGCTGCGCAGGGAGCGCCGCCATACGGACACACTGGTCCGTATGCTTGAAGCCAACCAGCAGCAACCGCGGCAAGCTAGCCTCACTGGAGCGAGGCTGACAACCACTGCAGCGGCCGGCATCTCGACGTACGAGGACGTACACCCACCTGAGGGCTCTCGTGCTGGAAGCCGGACGAGAGATGATGGCCCTGAAAAGGGACCGACGTTCGAGAACCAACATCAACCTGGACCCCCAGCTATGGGGCCACCCGGGACAGGCCGGGACAACCATGGTGACCCTGCAGGGGCCCCTTTGGATAGCGCCATTGCCAGGCGCCCACCCAGGGGTACCACCGTCACGACATCCGAGGAGGACCGGACTAGGCGGGCTTCCACCAGCAGTGCCGTGCCAGAACCAAGCACCTTCACCAGGGAATGGGTCCTCAACCAACGGGACCCAAAGGAAACCCTGACTACCATCATAGAGGAGGTGCTTCAAAAGAATCGACAAGCCGACACCACAGCCCTGAGCAACCCAGCTGCTCAGGTATCAGCAATCCTGGCGCGGCAGTCAGGAGCGAAGGAGCTGCCCAACTTCAGTGGAGATGCATACGACTGGCCAACTTTCTCCGCCCAGTTCGAGCAATCGACAACGCTGTGCGGGCTGTCCACGGTGGAGAACCTGATCCGTCTGCAGTCTGCCCTGAAGGGCCGAGCTCGTGAAGCCGTTGCGCCGCTACTGGTGGACCCTAGCAACGTAGCTGAGATTATGCAATCATTGCAAGATCGCTTCGGGAATGCAGCCGACATCATAGAAAGTATGTTGGAAAAGGTGCGCCGCCACCCCCCGATACCTGCAAACGCACCAACGGACGCGCTGATCGACTATGCCATCACAATACGAAATGTGGTGGCAACAGTACGAGGTTTCGACAACAAATACCTCACTTCACCTCAGCTACTAACAGAAATGGTAGAGAAACTACCATTGGCGGCGCGTCTAATATGGCTGCATAACCGAAGAAACGATTACGTGAACGTTACAGTGAAAGACTTGTCGGACTGGCTGTCCGGCCTACTGCGACCAGCTCAACATGTAGGTTGCCGATCAAAAAGGGCGATCAACCACCGCGGAGGACAGGTCCACCATATGAGCGTGGACAATGTGGACGAGGAGCGCCGCCCAAAACCACGGCAGGAAACGTGCCCAGTGTGCCACATGACAAAGCACCACCTGGCTACGTGCAACACATACCTGAAAAGACCCCTGCCAGAACGATGGAATATCGTGCGACGAACGCAGGTATGCTGGAATTGCCTGAAAGAGAATCACCACTCGTCAAGATGTACCAGCAAACCATGTGGTACCAAGGGCTGCCGTGAACCCCACCACCACACACTACACGGAGCAAGGCACCACAACCCGCCGCACAATGGAAGGCGCGGCGGGAGATTTGGACCATCAACTGGAGGACCGGCGCGCAAAGCGCCAAAGGCTGGCGGCCCAGGTGCGACAAATGCTGCAGCCGCCGCACCAGCAACCAGTGATACAGTGGGCCTGACGAGTGGCCAAGGAGGCAGACAATATGTCTTCCTCAAAGTTCTTCCAGTGGTGGTGGGTGGCCCCCGCGGGCAAATAAAAGTGCACGCGCTTCTCGATGAGGGTTCGACGGTTACCCTCATCGAGCAAGAAGTGGCCAGTGCCGTCGGGGCCAAGGGACCGGTTCGTAGTCTGCGCATACATGGCGCGAGTGGAATGTGCTCTTCAGACAACCGGTCCCAATCAGTGAGTGTTACCGTACGCGGTGACGGGCCCGACTTCCCGATGAGGGCGAGCACGGTGCGTAGGCTCGCTCTCCCCTCACAGTGCGTGGTGAGCAATAGGCGCGTACCGCAAGGTGAGGGATACGCCAGTGTGAACGAAGTGCAACCGCAGCTTCTGATCGGGCAAGATCACGCGCACCTCATTGTGTCAAGAGAGGTGAAGGAGGTGCGCAACAACGGTATCCAGTCCCGCACGGCCCTAGGATGGGCCACACACGGCGTATTCGGGAGCGATATCCACAATAGTGCCGCAATAGTGTTGGCAATTGCGGGTACGGTGTCTCCAGCAACCGACAACTCTCTGGAGGGACTAGTTCGCGAACATTTCGCTGTGGATTCGCTGGGAGTAACCACCGCAGCCCGCATCAACAAGGAGGATGCGCGGGCCGCCGCTATTATGGAAGCGACCACCCGGCAGCTGCCCACTGGCCAGTGGGAAACCGGCCTCCTATGGAAGCATGACAAGAGAGTGCTACCAGAAAGCCGCCAGTGCGCTGCCAACCGCCTGGCTGGCATTGAACGACAAATGGCGAAGGATGCGGCATACGCGGGGGCATACAGG